>CM053746.1:3556724-3616544 GCA_028658305.1 Pachyuromys duprasi | reverse complement strand
TTGCAGCCAGCCCTGAGGAGACAAGATGATCTGGGGTCGGATGGAAGGGGAGGAGTTCCGCCCCCATCGGTGGACTTGGAGGGGGAGGGGAGGAGAGGAGGGAGGGATGGGGAGAGTGGGAGGGAATGAGGGAGGGGGCTATGCCTGGGATGCAAAGTACCTAACCTGTGATTGATATAAAAATACATAAATTACATTAAAAAAAAGATCAGCCATCAGTCTGTCCTGCCATCTGGCTGCCTGGCTGGCTCCCATTGGTTCTGTTCCCTAGGCCTGTTGAGCCCTCTTCCAGTTTGGACTCTTAGATAGGTCATGTCAGTCAAGAGACTAGAAAAGCCCCTTGCCTGCGTTCTTGCAAGCCACAGACCAATATGCTTGGGGAGAAGGGCTTTTGGGGAGTTGGCAGTTGTAAGTCTGGAACCCACTGGCCATCCTGACTACAAAGTGGGGCAAGGCTGTAGCAAGGACACTCTGCCTGAGCTGCCCCGCTCCCCAGTCACCCCCTCTGCACTGGGCTCCCTGGTGGCATTCTCCTCCCAACCCCCATGTCCCATCGCTTCTCAGCTCTAACAACGTGCCAAAGGCTGCAACGCAGAGACGCCACGGTGAGCGCCTCGCACTAGGGCTAATTGTGTTCAGCATCGATCCTCAGGGCTGTGCACAGCAAGGCAAGGTGGAGCCTCTGGGACTCAGGCAGATCGGACGACCCAAGAGCAAGGAGGGGGGCTGGGCTGAACACGGGGGTGGGGAGATTTTTCAGGAAGACAGCAGGAGGAGATATCCACAGAGCAAGCAGCTGTGCCCTCTTCACAGCAGGTGTGCAAGTAGGTGATACACGGCTAGACCCCGTGAGGAAGAGGCACAGTCTCTCTCTATGTCCAAGGCTGGAGGCCAAGACATAACAGGACAGTGTCCCAAGGTGGGTAGCACAGCTCGCTCTCAGGTGACAGGTGCCTTCTTGGGATGGGGACTCTGGGAGGATGTCCGTTGTCCTTAACCCTCCCTTTCTTCAGAGCAGAGGCACTCAGGCTGGGAAAGCCTTGGCCTCTGTTGGAAGTAAACCCCAGGGGCCTCAGAAACTTGTGTACTTGAGATTTTATTGGCCCAATAAACCATCCCTGCACCCTGGAGTCTTCCCCAGGCAGAGTGTAGGTGAAGACCTGGGGAGGGAGAGACTGTTCTGTGTCTCTGCAGCCTCCACGGGTGACTTGATGATAGACGTCACAGAGGTCCTGGGGGGGTGACCTCAGAATGCTGGGGGAGGCACCCCACAACACACAACCTGCACTTTGTTAGCACTTGGGAGTCCAGTAGAGATGACTTTGCTGCCCTGCTCTTGCTGGTGATGGCCACTTTCCGACCGCCAACTTCCAAGAGCTCCTTCTACTTCTAAAACTCACTGGGAGGGAAGGCTGGTGCTGACCTCAGAGGGCATTAAGGTTTCGTGTGCGGGGTTCCACGTAGCCCAGCTTCCCTTCGTTATCCATCACTGCATCACCCTGCCCTGGCTCCAAACCCTAAGGCTCCTTGCAGGCACCAGGTGGAGCCATCCTAAGCTACAGCCAGTGCCAACTTGTCTAGTTGTGGGGGAATGGACAGAGAGCCTCCATGGTTCTCAAAGGGTCAGGGGACAGCCTTGAGGGAAGGGTGGAGAACAGGTGGGGTCCTGTCTCTTCTTGCTAGGCACCATGGACCACAGGAGGCCAGGCCAGCAGTTCTGACTACATCACTTGTGCAGAGCCCCGGCTCCTCCTGTGAGGTGCTTAGGGTTGAAGCGGGTGCGGGAGCAGTGTCTTAGCCCTGCAGCAGGGTCGCTGTGGCATAGCACCTCTACTTGGAGGGTAGGGCTTACTCTCAACTTCCTGAGCCCACCACACACCCCTTGGCAATGAACCCTGCCCAGCCTCCCACACCTACCTCTATGTCCAGCTTTTCACGTGGCTACTGGAGACCTGAATCCACTCCTCGCTCTGCATAGCCAGCACTCCCTCTCCACCCCCCCAGGGATCACCCTAGCCCCTCAATAAACTGTGAACCCTCACCAGGCTGTTTATGAAATGGATGCAATGCAACGTGTGTAAGTAGCTGAACTGTTCAGGGACTGTTGACAAGAAAAAAAGGGGGTGCTCTGTGCACACTTGGGGTAGATTTTTCCTGGATATTTCAATCTGTGGTTGCTTGAGTCTGCAGATGTGAGTCCACAGACAGAGGAACCTGACTCCTCTCCTGGGATTTCCCTGAAGTCTGCAGTCCTGAGAAGCCGAGTGGGGGCTCCATGGCTCAGGCCATCGAGAGGTCAAGGCCTCTGAGCAACATGACAACCATAGCCGCCCAAAATATGTGTGTGTGCATGTGCACGTGTGTGTGTGTGTGTGTGAAGGCAGGTCCTCACGTGTCCCAGGCTGGCTTTGAAATCGTGATACAGCCAACAGTGACTCTGAACTTGAGACCCTTCTGCCCACCCCCCATGTGCTGACATTAGAGGAATCATCTTACACATTACCTTAAATGTTTTCCTAGGACAGGCTGCCTTCTGGAGTGCCAGGGAGGCAGGTGGGGCAACAGAGTGTCCCCAGGATCAGGTAGGACCACTGAGCCTCCCACGAGCAGAGGAAATAGCAGGAATCAGGCAACAGTCCCATTCAGCAGGGTGCCCTTCCTGCTCCTGAACACACACGTGTTGGCATGGCTGACCGAAGCCAGTGTCAGTGAGGGCAGAGCAAGGCAGAATGTGCCCCGGCTGGTCCACGTGAGTTTTGTGGTAACAGCAGGAGCTGGCAGATCCTGAGAGCAGCCACTCACTGCCTGGTGTACAGGGAAACAAGCACCTAGAGTCTCCCAGAGCTACCCCCCAAAAGAGCCACACATTACAAGAACTGAACCACATGGCAGTGAAAGAGTGGGCAGTTTCTGCTGAGCAGCAGGCCAAAGACACATCGGCTGGGCCAGGGATACCACAAAGCAGCGCTCACGCCCAACACAAAGAGGAAGTTATAGACAGGTGTTGTATGAGTGGCCTTGAGAAGGACATATCATTCATGTAACGGAAGCTCTCTCCCTGTGTGTGTATTACACACTTATGTGAGCTTGTACACTTACAGTTGTGTGGCCTGACACATGCACTGTGGAGGCCAGAGGTCAACACAAGAGCCTTCTATCTATAGATCTATAGGTTCTCTCACTGAACCTGGGGCTTGCTGACCCATCAAGGCTAACTGGCCAGTGCTCCCCAGGGATCTTCCTTCCTCCACCTCCCAATGCTAGGATTATAGGATTATGCCGCTGCCGCTATGCCTGGTTTTGGTTTTATTTATTTATTTGTTTATCTATCTATCTATCTTTCTATCTATCAATCATCTATCTATCTATCTATCTTTCTAACTATCTATTTCTGAGACAGGGTTTCTCTGTGTAGCCTTGGCTGCCCTGGACTCACTTTGTAGACCAGGCTGGCCTCGAACTCACAGAGATCTACCTGCCTCTGCCTCCCCTACTGCTGGGATCACAGGCGTGAGCTACTGAGCCCAGTGCTGATGTCTTATTTTAATTATTAAAACTCCCACAATTTTTTTGATGACTGTGTGGTCAGATTTCAGGTCTTTGGGGGAGGGCGTCAGGCTTGCTCATCAGCCTGTGAGGACATCAGCCAGAACATGAGGCGTTATACCCAGAAGCTCTGCAGAGGCCGGGCAGTGGCGACACATGACTTTAATCCCAGCACTCAGGTGTCAGACGCAGGCGGGTCTCTGTGAGTTTGAGGCCAGCCTGGTCTACATATCAAGTTCTAGTCTAGCCAGGGCCACACTGAATGATCCCATCATAAAAAAATAAATAAATAAAAGGAGTTTGGTGGGTCTGGTTGGTGCTCTAGTGGTCAAGAGGCTGGAGACAGGTGTGTCAGTGAGATCCGGGAGAAGCCAGAGGACGTCTACCTGTTCCAAGTGATGGTCCCTAGACTAAGACCATTCCTGCTTCCAGGACCCCAAGTCTCCATGCCATCTTTGTTGTAGGAGACCCAGGCCTCGGTCCTCTGGGCAGACCCCAAACCCTCCCTCTCTCCCAGGACGCTAGATAGTACAGCGTGGGGTCCTGGCTGCTTTTCCTTCTCAAGCAGAGGTTCCCAAGTGCATAAGAAACGCCAGCAATCAGCAAAATGACTCCCCCCACCCCCATGAGGATGGGGTACAGAGGTGGGGACAGAAGCATCCTGAAGTGCTCTGCAGAATGACCTATCATTGGAGGCTCCCTGGAGGGCCCTGGATCTCCCATCATTCCTGCAGAACCGCCCTCATGCAATCAAGTCTGGGACGAGCTGCTGGAAACTTGCTCAGTAGCGCCCCCTCCTGGTCATACCTCAAACCTGCTAGGTCTTGCAGGGCTAGGTTTAGGCGTGCGCCACAACCTGGCTTGATCTCACGCAGCTACACTTCCAGTGTTACAAACTCACAAAAGCCTCGTGATCAAATTCCAGGTCATTACTCAAGCAAAGGGACCCCTCTGTGGCCGACAGCGGCAGTTTCAAACCAATTAAAATCAGCCCCGCGTTCCTGCAGGCCGCCGCTGTGCCGCCACCCTGGAGGTCTCCCAGGGCCCATGCCTGCAATGAGCAAGACGCAGGAAATGTTAATGGAGATGCTTAAATGGCACGCCGAGGGGATTCTGGTAAATAAGGCCACTCTACGAGGCTGGGGGAGACGTCTCTCCAGCTTACCCTGGAGGGAACTTCAATAAACACGAGATTGGATTGGAAACAATTCACGCCGCAAGGGGTGGGTCTACCGGCAGAGCAGGGAGGGGTCTTCGGAGGAGAAAAGCTATTTCATTTCCTATTAGTTCCTCTTTGCAAGTGTCTTTGCCTCCTGCTGCTGGCTCCTGAACCTGCCAGGGCCTGACAGCACCCACTGAGCAGGCAGGGAGGACCAGGGTGTAATTTGCCAAGTAAAAATGGGGGGTCCGTGGGACGGGATTGAATAGATAAGGGGAGGGGGACTCTGGGGACAGCAGTGGCTAAAGGGTTGAGAAAGAACTACAATGCATCCTAGGGGCAGAGCAGAAAAGGAACGTGTCTGAGGATGTCTGGAAGCAGTGGCTAGGCACTCTGAGGTACTGTCTAAGGAAGATCAAGTGTTTGCTGGTTTTAAATGCTTTTATTGCATTTATCTAGTGCGGGGGTGGGCGCAGCATACACGCGCCATGGCTAAGTGTGGAGGGCAGAGGACAACTTGCAGGAGTCAGGTCTCTCCTAACACGTAGGCCCCAGGAATTGATTGCAGGTCATCAGGCTTGGTGGCAAATGCCTTTACCTTTCTGGCAGACTTGTTTGTTTGTTTGTCTATAGACATGACTTGTCATTGTGGCCCAAGAGTCCTGCTTCAGCTTCCTGAGGGTTGGCATCACAGGTGTGTGCCACCATACCTGGCTTAGGGAAAGAGCAAAAGCGACCCAGACGTCAAATAGATGACGTTCTAGAGAAGACAGCCCAGCACTGAGGTTGGGGAGCAGATGGAATAAGGCGTGAGTTGATATTGGCTTAGCTCTATAAGTGAAATGACAGTACATTTAACAGTAAAACTCTCAGATGCCCAGCTAAATGTGCAATTTTAGAAAAACTAACATAACACCTTGATAGTTGTAATTATGTACTACCCAGCCTTTGGCATACACTAACACATACATATGCATACATGCATATATTTGTATATATGTACACACACACACAGGCACTCACACATCCTCAAAGAAAGACCTAACACTTCCCAAGGACCAACCGGGGACCCAGCTCTTCCCCTGGGCTCACTGAGCCCTCCTTACCTCATCCCTATAGCTAGTGGGTCATCATTCAGGCAGGGAGACTGGCTGCAAATTGCCACTTGTTCAAGGCCACACAGTCAGCATGTGGCCTGGCTTAAACTGCAGACCCAGGCCATTCGTATTCCAGAGTCTGCACACTTTCCCAACCAGACCCGATGCATCAAATTCTGACGCATCTTGCAAACAGAAAGGCTCTGAGGAAGTCACTATCGACTTAGCGCTCTGCTCGTGGGCTTTGCTCAGCCCTTCGAACCTCACAGTAAAGATGATGCCGGGCCGGGTGAAGACCCTGTCATTGCTGGTGTGGCTTTGCCGGACTGAGCACTTCAGGCTCCGTGGCTGTATCACATCCTGAGCTACTATGGCACGGGCAGGCTCTCTGAGCGCCCTTAAAGTCAGCTCCCTTTAATTAAGTCGCTGCTCTCAGGGACCCATGGGTGCAGGAGGGGCCTGCCACACGGTGAAGCCAGGCAAGTGTCCTTATCTCCAGGGCCAGCTTCTTGGCAGCAAGGAGATGAGAATGGCCCGCAGGCAGACCCTGTTCTGGCTGTGGGAAGTCCACACACTGGTCATACATCAACTCCCTCTCTTTGCACCCTTAACTCCGTGAAGATTTTTCTAGGATCACAAGTTAAGCTTGGCACTTTGCTTTCTTCTAGAAATGTCTTTTTGTTGGCTTTTTAAATCCCTCTCTCTAAAACAATTGTCGCAGGGATCCTGACAGTCTTCAGCAGGCCATTAGCCCTCCCACCTCCAGAGTTGCCTGTGTGCTGCTGGTAAGTTTATGAGTTTGCCTCGTTCAGCTCTGCACTGTCAGCTGGAGCCCTTTTGGTGACTAAGCCCAGTTCCTGCCCTGAGAGGAATAAACGCATTCTGAGTGTGACAATTCTGAGGCTCCAGGTGCTATTTGCTTAACTATTGGCCAAGGAGGAGCCTGGGACACGGCAACAAGACCTGGACCAGCATGGATCATCAGAACTCCAACACGGAGGAGGCTGCTAATCAACTGTTAAAATCCAGGACACAGAACTGCTGAGGGCGTGAGCCAGGGAGTGGTACTAAACAAAAACAGCAAACACTCCATTCTAGGTTTGCAATCAGGGCCTCCGTGCTCAGCCTCCTCTCTCCGTGAGAGTTGAGAGATGGCATGCACCCCAATGTGGGCTGTTTTCATCGTTTGTCTAATGAGCTTTCATTGGGCGGTTTCATATGAAGAGCTTCGCTTTGGAGCCTGGCCCTGTAAGGAGGGAAGGGACGGGGTGGGAGCAGGAAGGGAAGCCACCCACTGGATTTTGGCTCTTCCAGGGAGAATGCAGGTTTAATTACAGGCAGGTTGTTGATTTCCAGCTGACCTACTTCCCACATGGCTTCCCTGCTTTTCTTCCCTAACACAAAGTTTTGACACATATGAGCCAGAAAGGAAGAAAAGTCACACAATGTCACCAAAACAGAATGGAGCTCTGACTCTGTGATCCTTGGCAGGAAGGGCAGAAGTTTGAGATGCTGGGTGTGTAAAGAGGCAGAGGAGGCAGGAGAGGAAGGACATGGGAGGCTGGTGTCTGAGATGGAATCTTGCTCATTGAGGTCCTCTTAGTCAGCCTAATTGGGGATGGCCCAGGACACATACATGCATACACATATATTTACATACATACACATACATGATACACACATGCATAAGGGAACATGCATGACCTAAGCATATACCTAAGCATATACACATGCATGAATACATATATACACACAAGTATATATACATGTATATATGTATGTGTATGTGTGTATATATATATATATATATACACATGTGCACATGAACATACACATATGCCTCTTGGATCTACTATTTCTGCTTAGCCCGAGGACCCATTGTCAGACCCCATCAGAGGACCCCAGGGTCAGCTGGGGTAGTTAGTGATGTTCTGTGTCCTGCCATACTATTTGAGGAGCCAGTGGGTCCGGAGAGGCAGTGGACTTTTTAGGATGTTGTGGTGGACTACCTCCTGAGTACTGATTACAGGGCAGAGTCTCTTTTGGAGAAACTATGGGACTCTTGGAATAGGAAAGACCTGGCCCACCCTGGGAGCTCACGGCCAGAGGTGAGGACTTAACAGAACCTCGCTCTCCACTTTCAGGACAGAGGGAGAGCACCCCATCTGTGCTTTCTCCTGCTCTCTGCTTCCATCAGGAGAGCTGGGGTTATTTTTAACCCTGCCCAGCACTCCCCACACTGTCTTTCTCTTGGCAGACCTCTCCCACGTTAGAACCATCTTCCTTCTGGCAAAAGTCCTTGCTGTATAGTTTCCTTTCCACATCCTGCCCATGATCTGGGAATCAGCCGCCTGCCAACCTCTCCAGCGTAACCAAGAGTGCCCTGGACCTATTGTAGCGTGGCCTATGGCTGTGGCCTCTGTGGCCTGTTGTCCCTGCATGTTCACCTGTTCCTCAAAACCTCAGAACAGAAGTCAACTGCACACAGCCAAGCTTGCTTCACGGAGACAGCAATAGCTCCTAACTGTAACCCAAGTCACACCATCACTGGGAAGTAGACAATGACATCTTCCAGCTTCCATGAGCCACCAACTCCACAAGAGACTCAAGTGTATTCTGCTAGGAGCCACATTGGATTCTGGGATAAGTGTGCCACATTTGTGGGAAGGTCATCCACAGGTGTCCACAGGTCCCAGGAGAGCAGACCCTGGGCCAGCTCTGCCTACTACCACCAAACACTGTCCAAGAATTTGATGTGTAACCCTGTGAGCTAGAAACACAGCCAGCTTCAAGCTCTGCTGAGCTCCAATGACATGATGGTGCCTGGAGGCATGGACGCCTTGGTCTTCGAAGGGGGTGATCCCATCTACAAAGCCAAGGGGCTTTGGAGACTCCCACTTTATGTTTTCTCTGTAAGAGACACCAGTTTCTTAATGTCAGGAGGAGAAGGCAAGTGCACCTGAGGACATTCCCATGTGGCCACAGAAGGTCTTTGGGAAAAGCCCTAATACTCTCCCTGTCCTAGACCCCCTGCCCAGCCCATGCCCACTCTGAGGCCAGCAGAGTCATAAAAGCTCTACAAAGCCAGTTTCTCTACAGAGTACAGGCATGACAGTTCCCCCCCCCCAAAACAGTGGTCACACATGATCACCACTGTAGCCCATGTGTTAGCTGGAAAGACATGAGATGGCAGAGGGAGGGGGGCAGAGAGGGGACAGAGAGGGGTCACTGTCAGAGAGCCTGGGCTCATCGACCACAGAAGCATGTGGGGTATTCTGAGATCCTTTGACTTTTACATAGTCAGGACTCATCTTGGGGAGGGGCTTCTGTGGTTTGGGGGTACAGTCTGTGTAAATTGTGGGCAGAGGCCACTCACCTGTTCCCCTCTAACTCCTTCAGGGAGCCACCCAGCAGGGCAGGTGTGCATTCTGTATCATCTCTATGTCAGAAGGGACTATCTCTCCTCTGACCTGGAGACATGCCATACTGGGGAGGAAGCCACTCACCGGCCTGCAGGAGGCCTAGAGGATGGTGCCTTGGGGGTTTTGGTCACTGCAGGGAGAAACACCCCATGCTGTGGGCTCTCAGAGGGATCCACCATGCACTGGTACCACTGTGCAGCTGCTGGCGCATGGCAGGCAAGTGCAAGGATTCGTCTGGAGTGCATGTGTACATATGCGCTCTGTTCTGGCATGCCCTGGGAGGATGCTGAGGTGAGTTCTTTATTCAAGGGTTAGTAAAAGCCATTGTGGGTACTGGACCTCCCCCTGGCAGTGTTCCTTCTATGAGGGAGGGCACGGGGCTGGCCTGTGGTGTCTTCCGGGCAGCCCCTCTGGTGTGCACACGGACAGCGAGTGTTGACAAGTTTTCTTGCGGGTGGATCTGCAGGCGTTTAGCCTGTGACCTCCCCAAGCTCTGTGAATCTGGAAACACCCTGCCCCCAGCCTGGAGCTCTGTTGTGTGGGAAGAGGGAGCAGGAGGAGGGAGTAGGAGCTGAGAGAGCCGCAGCCTCCTCCTGCGGTGCGCTACAAGGCAGGACGACTGGCACCTGTGGGAGGAGGCAGATGCTCAGCCATCACCCTCATCCTCACTCCCTCTGCCTCGGGGCAGGAGAGGACCGGGGGCTGGAGAGCCATGGAAGCCTGTCCGCAGTCCAGGACATTACCTCTGTGCAATGACTGTCCTCTGTCGATGGTTAGTTACAGCTCCCTCTCATCAAAAGCTGTGGTGTGCTTGGCAGCTGAGCCCCAACCGCGGTGAAGCCCTTTGGGGTCCTGAGGCTGGAGCCCAACCCCGGACAGAGCTGCCTCTGCCCGCATTCCAGATGCCACCTCTGATGAGGAGACAGTGGGATGAACATGAAATGGCTACGTGTGAGTTCTCCTCTTCCTGTGCACAGCTTCCCCCGGGAAGATGGCAAGATAAGGAACAGGTGGGCCAGACAACCATGAGTGGAAAGTCAGAATTTCTGTGAGTTAAACAGTGGAGGAGGACAGCCATCCTTTCAAAAGAAATGTCTGCAAACTTGCAGGGACAGGGAAGGTGGGAGATCTACATTTTCCCAGTCAAATGACCCCTTGACCTGTGTCTTCCTTGAAATGGCAGGGAAAGACGTCCTGAAAAAGTCACCTGAGGGCTCCCTCTTCCTGTGACATTACCTTGTTCTCTCACAAAATAAATAAACAAATAAAAATAAGCGCTCCATAATGTAAGTACACCAGGGTAGCTCCTCCCTCTCCCCGTAAGGCGTCCTCCTCTGCTGCCTGTTGGCTTTGAGCTCCAACCTCTTGGATATTTATTGTCCGTCCCCTCTTAAATCATTCCCGACGGCAGATCTGCTCACACTCCATTACAGGGAGAGGCTGCGTGGAGTCGCAGTTCCGTTTAGCTTGCAGAAAAAGATCCTCGGAGGAAAAACCCGCCCGGGAGCTGTCCGGTGCTGAACTCCACATGATGGACGATTATGGACCATCTGCACTTTCAGAGGGGGATAGATTTATGAGCGGGAGAGACAGCTAGGAGAGTGTCCGTTGCCATAACTCACTGCCCTCTTCAGAGATATTCTAATCAGGCACCTTCTCTGCCACCCAAAAGCCCATGTTGGGAACTAGCGAGAGGGGAAATCAATTATGTATTTCTAGGCTGTTGTTTCTTTTTCTATTTTTTTTTGTCTCCAGAACCCCTGCTGCCTCTCGTGCTGAGGGTGAGGGGGGGGGGGTGGAAGTGGTTGGTGCGGGGCCCTTGGCCTGACAAAGCAGATTCCCATCAGCCTTTCACTGTCTCTGCTTGCACTGTGAGTCTTGATTTCTTGCAACTGGTGTTGAGAAAAATAAGAGGTGCCGGGATGCCGCAGGGATCTAGTGGAGATTTACCGGCAGCCTGGAGTGAGGCAAAGCATGCAGTGACATCTGGGTCTTCCTGGCCACCCTTTACTCTGAGTTTTATGTGCACAGGGGTGGGGGAGAGCAGATCTCGGGCCAGGAGCTGAGCTGGTGCTCTGCAGGCTGCTCGTGGGATTCGGGTGAGCGGACGGCAGCCCGTGGAGCTGCAGGCTTGCAGCCAGGTCTGTCTGCACCACTCAGCCTGCTCCCCACAGCAGCGCCCACTCTCCCCTCAAAGCAGCCCTCTCAAAGCCCCTCTCAGTACCTCCTCACATTACTTCTTTATGTGTATGTATGTATGTTGTACGTACATGTGAGTATGTATACATTTGCTTACATGTAGAGGCCAGAGGTAAATATCAGTGTCTTCCTTACATTAATATTCTTCATCTACCACTCTAAGATGGTGATAGAGATGGAGATAGAGATGGAGATAGAGATGGAGATAGAGATAGATAGAGGTAAAGGCAGGGTCTCTCACTGAGCCAGGAACTTGCTGATTGGCTACACTAACTGCCAGTTGAGCCCCAGGGTCTCCATCCTTAGAAGTCCCTCCCCACAGTCCCAGGGTTACGGATGTGCTCCACTGAACCTAGGTTTTTATGTGGGTGCTTGGGATCCAAAATTGAGTCTTCATGTTCTCATGGTAAAGACTTTTACTTACTGGCTCTCATCTCCCTAGCGCTCCGGACACTGCTTCCAGCCTCCCACTCTCAGACATGGCCATGGAGGTCCCCAGGTTGGCTCTGTCTCCTGGAAAAGATTCTCCCATTTCCACAGCACTTCGACATCTCCAGGCTGGTCTGGACAGAGCCCCCAGCAGTGGGTAAGGGCAGGTGTTCTTATTTCCGTGTTAGAGGTAAGGGAATGAAGACCTACCTACCAAGGTCAAACTGGGGTCACGCTCAGGCGTCCTGGCTTGGCACTCAGGGCTCTCCTGGCCTCAGTGCTTGCTAACCACAGGCTATTCTAAGCATTGCCCAGTCTGAGCTCTTTCCTCCCTGGGGACTAGCCCAGGCTTTTCCTGTGCTCCCAGATTCCTCTTTCTCCCATCCCCCCATCCCTGCGAATAGACACCCTGCCTAGCCAGGGAAGAGAGGGTTAGAATTTAAGTCAAAGAAAGCAGTGACCATTCTTCAAACTCTTCCATGGAAAGGAATTCAACCAATTACTTTCTCTAGCTCAAGTTCCAAGACTCTAGTTAAGAATCTTGATATAAGGATCCCCCAGGTCTCCTGCAAAGAGCCTGAAGTTCCCCAAACATACAGGGTCCTGGTGGGGACATGGTAGCAGGAGTAGGGACCTCTGTTGAGACTCTGAGAGCCAGTCGTCATCTGAACGGGACCAGACAGCTACTGGACACACCAGAAGCTTTTTGTTGTTGTTGTTTTGTTTATGTATTTATTCATTCATTCCTGCATTCATTCACCCCAATCATTGATTCACTACATTTCTGCCTCTTCATACACACTGCACATTAAAGATGTCACCAATTTGGGCAGTGGGGAAGGTGGTCCCCAAGAGGCCCAGCCCAATGGAGCAGAGGAGAGGAACAGAAGGAGGTGGAAGTACCCTGTGAGGCTGACGCACAGCACGCTCTTCCACATTTGGGGTCAGAGGAGAGAGCGTGCTCTGCAGGCCCACACAGTGTTTCCATGACCAGCCATCCCTTCAGCCTCTGACTGCAGACTGTGATGTCATCTGCTAGCCCCAGCCGCAGTGGCATCCACGTGCAGACCACACACTGTCCACCACTGCATGGAGAGGCTGTTTCTCACTTTCATCAGCACATCTGACAGTTGGTGGGACTAGCCCATGCCCAGGCCAAGTCCTCCCAGCCTCTGCCCACATGGATTTGGAACACTGTATGCCTGAATAGCGGAATTTACAGTCATGCTTCCTGTTAACTCCCTGGCATGGAGTTGGCTGCATTTGAACAGCATGCGCTGGGCATCAGTGGTCCTAGAAGCCTGGGCAACTCACACCACTTGAGCCACTGAGCATTAGTGGTATGTGGGTCTTGACAGAACACTAGGGTTCCAGAGTTTGGACACTCAGGAGAGCTGTTGGCACCAAGCAAGGAGAGGGCAGGAGAGCAGCTTTGTACCCTGAGACACTTGGCTTCAACTTGATGGATGGCCGGTTCTTGCACTTTGAGAAATTAAATCCTCCATGGCTGCCTAGAGATTGAGACTGGGCAGCCAAGGGCTTCAGCTTAGGTCCTGGCAGCTGCCTCCCACTGGGAGGGACATGTGGGCAGAGAACTGCTTCCACAGGCTGTCTGAGTAGGCAAGGACTGAGTGGGGGCTGACAAGGTGAGAAGGGGCAGGATGGAAGGTGCTAGCCTGCAGGGAGGAGGGGCCAGGGCACCCATCTCCCATCCCACCCCGCAGCCCGCCCCCCCAGGACAGTAGTGCTTCAAATGGAGGGTCTTAAGAGAGCCATGTCCATCAGCTCTGACCTTCCCAAGAGCCTCTCTGGCTTGGGCACAGGAGAATCTCAGCTTTCTATTATTTCAGGCTGACTCTGCTCTCTGCAGGCAAATTCCCCTCCTACCTTCTTAGTATTATTATCACCTTCATTAGCATGTGATCTAATGTGGAGCCCATTATGGCCTTCCCATGGCTCCCCAGCACTGACCTCTACCACAGCTGAACGTGGACCACGGGGGAGGACGGCTTGCAAGTGTCTCACCTGGGGCCACTTCTCCTGTGGTGACAATTTCTGCTGACAATGTTTTATGGTCACACCATCAACTCAAATCACCTCAGAACTTCCGCCATTAAAGCACCACTAGATAACTCAGCAATTACTCCAATTTTTCTGTGTTCCCTCCTGCTTCTTCTGGAGCGGCTCTGCGGACCAGCCTACACTCTCCACACCTCTCACCCACCTCTCCGTCCTGGACAGACTCTGGCCTCTTGGCATGCTTTGGGGGGTAGGGAATGGGAAGGAAGGCAGAGACCCCCAGTTCCTGTGGAGGGAGGACTGGGCTCCTCACCGTTCCCACATTCTCACTCAACTCCCTCTCTGAGAAGCTGCTCCTCTTGTCTCAGCCAGGTGCTCACAGAGCTCCTTCCGAGAGCCTTCCCGACCCTGGGGCCTGATCCCTCTTTCCGACCTCGCCAGTGTGGGAGGAAAAACCTCACTGTTCACACCTGAACCAGGGACAACAAATAGCCCCTACCCACCTGGGTGAGCAAGACTGCATCTGTCTGTCTTCTCTCCCTAAATGGCTAAGTCATCTCCCAAGCTGACTAGCACATGAAACCCAGGACTCTTATATGTAAGAAAGCACATGTGTAAATGTTACCGTGTATGCACACATGTGTCTATGTGTGCAGGTGTGAACATGTGCTTGTGTGCACAGGTGTATGCATGTACACACATGTGTACATGCTTGTGTACTTGCGAGAGTTCACTGTGACCCCATCTGAGGCTGACTCCACTTTAAGACAGGAACAACCTTCCCTTGCAAGACCCTAATTCACGATAGAGGCTCAGCCGACCCTCATTTAAGTAAAAGTAAGATAGCTTTAGACAAGGGCTCTCCTCTCGGATTTCCCTGGGAGCACCCAGAACCTCCTGGGCTCTGCCTGGTTCTGCCAATGATGCTATGTTGTCATGGCTTCCTTTTCACATTAGCCAATCTCTCATGGCTCCGTAGGTTCTGTCTGCAGCCTGGGAATCAACAGGCTTCACGTGCCTCCCCATTCATCAGGAGCGGAGTCTTGGCATGGGTAGAGGTCTGAGGGGTTTCCCATTCCAATCTGCTGTTCTCCTCACTCTCATTGCTTCCTGATCCTGGGTGGGAAACTGCTCGAGAGCAAAGTGGCCACCATGCAGGCTGGAGAGTCGTGAGGTCATGTGCCAGGTTGCACCTGTAGTCCCTGCAGCCTCGATCAGCTCTGGCCTCTGCAGTCAGCATGCACTCCTGCTCCGGATGGCCCAGGTGCACCAGTCACTTTCTCCTGCTTTGTTTCATGCTGCCCTGCTAACCTTGACCTTTGTTTTCCCATGGATACCTGTCATTTTCTGACCTGAACATCAGCAAACAGCACTTCCACCTCTGCCTGGGGTTCCAAACAGCCTATCCAGCTAACCCCTGAACACGGCTATTTGGATGGGACTCCTGTCGGACATTCCCGGAGCCAACTCACCCCAGGAGAGAAGCAAGAACTGCGGTTTGGGGCTGCTTCATGTGTCTGTTTGTTGGAGCACCAAGCCCTGAGCTCCTTAGATGGTAGGAGGCCTGTCACCATGACACCCTCTAGCATTTAGACAGGAAGCCATTTCTAACGACTTCTTCTTCCCTCTTCATCCCCACCATCTTCCTTATAGACACCGGCCCCTTGGGGTTTGCACGGTTCTCTCTTGTCTCAGTTTGGACCACTCTGTGTATACCACCCAACATCAAGCCATTTCCTGCTTCCAAAGCCTCTCGTGGGTGTCACACCTAGGGTGAGCTTGAGTGAGTCTACCTGGCCATGGGCTCAGAACTCGCTAGGCTCCCGGGACTGTGGAGCTCCTGGTGCCAAGCCCTGTTCAGAGTCATGTGATACATGTCATCACAGCAGGTCCTGTAGAAGCCCCTAGAAGACAGGCACCGTGTCAAAATCCTGTCCTTTGTCTTGTCCTTCCAGGGTCTGGGCCATAGTTAATGTGGGTAATACTCTCTGGGGTAAGTTATCTTATGTCTTAACCAACAAGACCAACCTCCAATAGCCTGCCCATCATGGCCAAGCCTCAGTGGACTGCTCACTGTGGCCCTTCTTCAGTGGCCTGCCCACCACAGCCAGCCTCAAATGATCTGCCTGTATGACCGATCTTTAATGGCCTGCATACAGTACCTTCTCAGTCACACATACGACTTGTCACTGTCCAGGAAGCCATAGATCCCCGTATCAGCTCAGGTCCCTGGCAGATGCTTTGAGGGAACAGCATGGGTCCCTGGTCTTTTGAACTAGTTTTCCTGGTGTTCATGAAGCCATCGGTGTCCACTGCAGGCTCGGCTGTGACCCAACTGTAAAAACCAATGATACTTTTGTGTCCTGCCGTTTCCCAGTTCCAGGTCTAGGTGGGCCGCTGGGAGACTATTCAATGATGCCTCTGCTCCTAGCCGGTTACTTCAGTCACCTGAAAGCCAGAGAAGCTGCCTCCAGCACCCCCCAGTGGCCGCTCCCTCACCCGCATCTGCTGTCCTCCAGGGGCAATTCTGACACCCGACAGAAGTCTCTCCAGGCTCCTGGGCTGAGATGGCAGCTAGTGGGCGGGGGTGGGGGGCCGAGGAGCCATGTGCTGCTGCTCTCTGCTTTATGCTGCTGAGCAAGGCAGGGAGTGAGCTGAGCACAGCTGGTAGGGAGGTGTTCTGTGATAAATCGATACACTGCCCGGGGTGGGAGACTGAGAACAGACAGCAAGCCCCAGGGTGCTGGCAAGATGGCAGACATGGAACCCACCTGAACTCCCAAGTCAATAAGGCAGAATGGGAAGAGAGATGAGGGAAAGGGAGAGTCAGGGAGACAGGCATGGTGGGGGTGGAAGGAGAGAAGGAGGGAGGGAGGGGGGAGAGAGAGGGAGGGAGGGACAGAGCACAAGGGTGGCTGTGGGCTGTGAACCTTCACTATAGAAGGCACGACCCTCAAAAAACCGCATTAACACACAGAAGATTACCCCCATGGCCTCAGCATGGGCTGCACCCGTCAAAGAGTTTGGGAGATGTTTTCTCCTACAGCATTTTTATCAAAGAATGGGAGGCTACCCACACTGGCTCTGTCGCTGCAGCCTCCCGGGCATCGTCAATGGTGATCGCTTCACTTTCTTTTGTTTCAGAGACACAGAACTGTTTAATTCTCATCCCTAAATCAATACCTGGTGTCATGTCATCTGAAGCCATTATCTTCACTCCAGAAAAAAAAAAGAGAGAGAGAGAGACTGAGGACGGTCTGAAGAAGAGCAGCGCGGCAGAAATCCTCACTTAGGAGGCTGCAAGCGAAGCCCCTGTTCCGTTCAGAACTGTGTGACCCTGGCGTTACGCCACCAGCTCAGCAGGTCCCTGCGTCTACAAAGAGGCTTTGAGGTGGACTACATGAAGCGGGGGAAGGCCCCCAGGGAAGGATATGCTGTGACCTAGTGGGTTGATCTGACAGTAAACATTCCCCCCAAACCATAGTGCCCAGCCGCATGGGGCAGCAGCCGCCAGGACTCGGATGTTGGCTTCTTGCCTACACCTCGCTGGCCTTCATGGTTCCTGTCCCATCCCTCTGCCCATCCCTGTGTGGGCTTCTGGAATTAGTGACATCACCATGTCTGTCTTGCTGTGAGGCCTCTTCTTGAGTGGGCTGAGGACAGGGCGGGCGGCCCCAGCTCTGAAGGGAGGGCACACAGTGAGCTTTCTCTGTGGATGACCAAGGCAGTGTCCAGGATGGAGCCAGGGACACGGCATATAAAGTCTATCATGATGAGGCAGGGTATTGGGTAAAAGCCACCCTGTGTTGGTAGAGCATGTGTTTTTAGGCATGTGCACACAAGTCTGCATATTCTCAGGACAATGGGTATCTACCTGCATACTTTGGGGGATGTACATTTTCAGATATGCATATACATGTCTACATGTTTGGGATATGTGCATGTGTAACATGTATTTTGGAGTGTACGTGCATGTGCCCATATTTTTAAAGTGTATATACACATGTTCATATGTTTCAAAGTATTTGTGCATATGTCCATGTGTTTGGGGGTGTGCATATACATGTGCACATGTCTAGATGTGTGTGCATATATTCATTTGTGTTTGTGAGTGTTTTTTTCATGTGACTACCTATGTCCATATGTTTTCAGGTATGTCTGTATGTTCATATGAGTGCCTGTGTCCATGGATTTTCAGGTATGTCTGTCTGTTCATATGAGTACTTGTGTCTATGTGTTTTCACATGTGTCTGTATGTTCCTGTGAGTGCCCGTGTCCATGTGTGTTCAGGTGTGTCCTTGAGTGGCCCAGCCTGAGCCCTGCCTATGTGTTATCTTTTCCATTCTTATTCCTTCAGTCCACACTCATCTCACAATGAGAGGATGTGGTTTCCCCGAGCGAGGACTCCCTCCAGTTTCCAGGCCCTCCAGATGCAGAAACTGCTGTTTCCCGGTGCTTCCAGCCTCTGAGGGAGGCTCTGTGCTGTGCCCTGGCCTCATCACTCATGGCCATCTTCCCTGTGCTCACCGGCCCTGCAGCTCTGAGCCCACGTCCACTTGCCAGAGCAACTCCTGAGTATCCCACAGCCTGTGTCTCATTTCTGCAATGGAGATGCTTCCATCCAGCGTCAGATTCCCAGAATTCCCTATCCTCAGCTTCTCATCCTCATTCTGATCCTCTCTCATACACCGGTGAGCTGCTGCTTCCCATGGCCACGGCTCTGTCTGCCTGGCGTTCTGATGCTGCTTCCTCTCCACCAGCCTCTCCCAGAGGCCAGATGCATCACCCCATCACCCCGTCTTAAACCCCAGAACAAGACTGTAGCAGAAGTTCAAGCCCAGTGTGTGTGTTCAAGCAGGGCAGGTGTGCTTAGTGGAGGATCTCTGGTGACCGGTGACCGGTGACCGGGCCCTGACTCCCACAGCTGCCTTGGGTTCCTGCTGGCATTATAACTGTCCCCTGCTCCTGGCTCTTGGAGGGGGTGGCTCCCCCAGCAGAGCCAGGACAAGGGGTGCCTTTGAAGGAGGAGACACACACAGTGAATAACAATGGGAAGCCTCCAGAGCGTGGGGGCTTTTATTGGTGGCTGACAGCCTTCAGGAGGCAATTAAAAGGCGCAATAAAAAAGTGAAGTGCTCATATTTCAACACTCTGCCCCTCCGGCCTGAGACCTGCTCTGGGCGAGGACTTTTCCAAGGAAAGACTGTGCTTACTTGACAAAGAAGTGAGTAACAGCCGGGACAGAGACAAACCCCAAGGCGCTTCCCTCACACCCCTGGCTCCATGCTCACACCCAGAACCCTTGCAGCAGAGCCAATGTGTGTCTGCACTCTCAGGAGTTCACAGTGGAGTGCAAATTGTGTGCTCCTTTGTGCGTGTGTTCAAGGATAGCATACACAGTGCAGGTAACCAAGATCATGTACAACCACCCTCACACACACACTCCTCACTCATAGCCCATCTGGGGGGACCTAGCCAGCAGGTGTCTTCCCCACTCTCACTTTTTACCCACAGACATTTTCTAGTGCCCCAAAGAAATGGGGCTTCGTTCTTATATCCTCCTTACCAGCCTACAGTGATGGGACTCTGAGCCAGCTCAGCCGGGTGTGTCTGCTGTCCATGATTCTGAGCCCATAGAGGCTCTATGGGAGACATGGGAGACACTTCTATATTCTCAGAGTTTGTGGGTTCCTACACTCCACAGAGTTTCTGAGAGACTGTGGTGAGCCCTCCTCTGGCCCTGCGTCACTCAGCCCCGGGCCTCATCTGCCCTGTTTCCGTCGGACTGCACTCTCCTGGAGCAGAATTGAGGAGCCCCTTAGCTGCTACTATCTAAGTCCTTGACCATTTGGATGGGCTGGGGGCAGAAAGGAAGAAGGATGAGGAGAACTACTTCTCCACATACTTGGGAGAAGAGCTCTGATGGCCTCCACTCCCACCTTTGCCAACAGGAGCTGGCTTCCCTCGGCACTTGACCACAAGCCCCTGCAGGAGTCCTGGGAGACCCCTTCAACCACAGCCTCTGGGCTGACTCCTAGGTCTGGGGTTGGGCAGGGGCTTTGGTTCTTGAACAAGTCTCTGGATGACCCTAATGCTTCCACCGTGGAAGTCAGGCCCTGCTGCAGGCTCCACATTACTTCAGCACACCCCTCCCTGAGTTCTCCAGTGCCGAGAGTGGAAGCTCTAGTTGTTGCTTGCTAAGCAAGTGCCCAGTCTCTGCTCCATGCCCACAGCCCTCCCTAACTCTTGTGTGAACTTAACCGAGTCACGCAGCTCCCTTCCCTTCCATGGCTCTTGTCTTGTGTGTCTTGACTGGTCTTCACAAGTACATGGTCCCTCCCAACTGCTTCTTCCTCTGGGTCCAGCAGGGCTGGAATGAGCGAGGAGCTAACACCCCAATGGGCAGTAAACAGAAAGCAGAGCCCAGACTGCAGCCCTGGCTTCTGCTGTTACTAAACTTCTCAGGACTCTGGAATGTTCTAGGGAGCTGGGCACCCAGAGCTTTCCACAAGCCCCGCTTCCTGGAAACCAAGCTAACACACGCTCCCTCCTGGGTGGGACCTCACTGAGGGGCAGCCTGAGTTACCCCCAAGGCCATGGCATCTGTGTGAAGCTGGAGTGTGTACCCTCACTCCGCTCCCTCCATTGGAAAATGTGACTTTGGCACACCCTTGTGTGTGGGGAAAGCGGCAGGTGCGGGTGACAAAAGGCAAGCCCAGTGCTGGAGGCAGCCATGGCTATTGGCTGCTTCCTGATGCAGGCCTGGAACTCGGCGGCCCTGAGACACAGCTCTTGCAGTTTTCTGTGACAGCCCGACTTGATTTGATGAATGGAACTGCCCCCCCCCAAAAAAAAAGAAAAAAAAAGAAAAGAAAAAAGATGAAAGCATCTGCAGGGCACATCTGGATTCTGCTGTGAATCACAACAGCGGATTCCTCAGAGTCAGCGCAGTGGGGAGGGCTAGGGAAGGGGATTCATAAACAACTGCAGAATTCAATGGGAAGATGCCCCTGGCATCTCTGCTTCCTGCAGCAGGGAAGGCCTGGCTTCAGCTGGGAGGCTAAGCAGCGGGGAACAGCCCCCAGCCCCCTGCCACGAGAGTAATCACAGCCTCTGGGCTTTGTCCAGGGTTTCCCAAAAAACAATTATTTGGAGGAAGTGGTCAGTGCCTCTGAGTGTCTGTGTGGGGGTGTGGCATAGCCACAGAAACATAGCCACAGCCACACAGACAGCTCAGACAGCACAGACATGTGCACACCACCCATAGTGTGTGTAACCTGGTCCCTTACACAGGGGTGCGGATGGATGTTCCTAGTCACGCAGGTCTGGTTGAAGGCATGATACACAGGCACATGCATGAACAGTCATATGTGCACACGCACACAGACATGAACTTACATATGTGAGAACATTCACACATGCACACACACTTGCAGGCCTGGGCTCACACAGATGTGAATATTCACACATATACATGCATACAGGCACATTCGGACTTCCACACATCCATCCTTCCATCCATCCCTCCATCCACACATACATACATGTGTGTGCATTCACAGAAACATCGGCAATGAGCTCCCCGAGTTTCAGCCTGCTTTCCACCAGCTTTACTTTCTCCTTCCTCGGCCTGTGTGTGCACATCACTCCTCCATGCCTTCCCTCTGTTAGGGTGAGGTGGTGGCTTGTGCTCTGGGAGCTGACTTTGCAGGCTGCAGCTTTCTTGAGGCCCAAGGATGCCCAGAAGCGTGGCATGACCACAGACTGTACCCCCAGGGTGCAGGAAAACTGTTGTGCAGCTGGCGTGATCCCAGCGTGTGCGGTCTGGCCTGGTGACTCTTTCCAACCATTTCGGGGAAAATCATTCATCAGAGGCGCTCCGGGCCACCGGCCCTCTATTGCACTGTTCAGCTGGGACCCTGTTGCCCACGGGAAGGGAAGTCAGTGCCTTCCTCACACTGACTAATTCTTGCTAGGGTGTGGCAGATGGTGCTTCTGGGCTGGGCAGAGCTGAGGGAAGAATGGTAAAATTACAGATAAGGACACTGAGGTCTTGAGGCCAGTTAGTCGCCACAGGGCTCCATCTCGCTGCCTCTCTCAGCATGTCCTCCAGGAGGCAGGGCTGTGAAGAGTCTGAACTTGGCCCAGGGAGGGAAAGTGGAAGAAACTTGAGACCTTGGGACAGAGGAGGACCATCCCACCAGGTCTCCTTAGAGGGCTTCCTCCCTTGGTGGGCAGCACTCAGCCCTCTGGGGCACCCAAAGAGTCAACACTGTCAGCCACCATCAGACTGTCGGGAAGGTGCTTCCCTAACCCCCCTGTGCAGCACGGGTTTAGGGCCCTTGCTTTATCAGTTTTTATTTTGTGTAATATTCATCATACTGGTTTATTTATGGGGCCCTCGTCAGGAAGTTATTTTTCAGGCCTGGTGAATAAAACATTCGGCTTTGTGTCTTGACAGGGGGAATGTGGGGCCTCTGATGTCAGCCTGACAAACCACCGTTTCCTTTTTCCCCGACGACTGCATTTTTAGAGAAATTTATTTGTATTTTGTTGGGCGTTTATTGTTGTTTTGTTTTTTCTCCCTCTCTCCTCTGGCTGGTGGGTGTTGGTCCATGGCAGAATTGTCTCCATCCAACTGAATGAGGAACCCCCACTTGCTAAGGAGCGTGATACGCTTAGGGTCCCCAGGAGAGGAGCTGGAAGCACCAGGGTGGACAGAACAGGGCTATTGGTTCTGGGGTCTGACATGTGGGCACTCACCTGCCAGGGAGGCACTGCCCATCCTGTGAGGAACAGAGGTGAGTGACCCAGAAAAGCCACAGGTGCTGAGGGCTTGTGGGCAAATGTGATGGGGACAGGTGCAGAGTCTGAGCAAGACAACTTAGGGGATGGATGAGGATAATGAAAAAGCATCCCAAGTAAATAAAACAAAGGAACACAGGTATTGGCTTCAAGCAAACCCCACATGATCAGAAAACCTATGTTTACAGTCCAGAAAATGAGAGCAAAATGCCTCAGTTTATACAAGCTGCTGTGTCTCTGTCATCCTGGGCACACACATCTGAACGCGGAGTCCTTTATGGGACCTTAAAAGTTTTATTAAATAAAAGAAAGGAATGGAGAGAGGGAGGCAGGGAAAGAGTGGGGAACAAAGGAGGAGAAGGAAAGAGGGGAGAAGGAGGGATGTTGGTCCTACCGCAAAGCACATGTCCAACAGTGCCGGAGCAAGTGTGCTGAGACAGCAGCAACCCAAGCCTATTGCAGCCAAAATGTGGAACCAACCAAGGTGCCCGTCAAGCAAGGACTAGATAAACACAACTAAGATGATACGCTTACAAAGCAGAGTACTATTCAACCAAGGAAAATAACCAGGTCCTGTCATTTCTAGCAACGTCCACTGAGGTAGTTCAGTCCCAGAAAGATAAAACCACATGGCCTCACCTACTAAAGACTTCACCCCAAAGAGTCAGAGTTTGGAATTGAGGTGCCTAGAGTTGGGGACGGTATGGGAAAGAGGAAAAGATGGAGAGGGGGTGGTTGGTGGAGGCAGGAGGGCCTCGGAGAGAAGGAGTAATGACTGTCTTCCGTCCAGCGGGGTAACGAGGTGTCACACCAATTAGCTGTACATTTCAAAACGGCTCACTGACGAATCTTGAACTTTTCCAACACAAAGAGTTGCTGGTGTCTGGTGTGATGGGTGAGCTGGCTTCCCAAATGATCACTACACACTACGTGCAAGTGTTGAAATGTCACACTGTGCCCCCGTAAGCACACACAGTTACTCCATGTCAATTAAAAGTAATAAATAAATAAATAAATAAATAAACAAACAAACATGTTTGGAGGAAGATAAGGGGAGGGGAGGGAGAAGGCAATGGTGTGTTCATGCTGACAACTACTCAGACCTTGGGCCGGGGAGACGGCTCCACAGAGGGAAGAGATTGCCATGCAAGCAAGAGGGCCTGAGTGCAGATCCTCCGCACCCATGCTTAAAACCAGAGTGAGGCATGGCTGCACACACCTGTAGCCCCAGCTTTTGGCTGAAGGAGCAGAGACAGGATGGCTGCTGGCCTGGCTAGCTGAGGACCTGCAAGCTTCAGTTCACTGTGAGTCTTGTCTCAAGGGAACAAGGAAGACACCGATGGAGGCAAAAATTCCACATCCTCCTCGGGTCTCCTGGTCACACTTAACCCATAGGTGTGTGTGCCTGCACTACCTGTGTGCACACATGCATGCAACACCCACATTTACACACGAACGCACACACACACTCTCACATGTGAACACACACATGCATACTTGCACACACATATGCATGCAACACACGTTTCTTTTTCTTTCCTAGAAATCAAGGAATGAACTTTAAGAAACATTTTCCAAGAAGACTCCAGAGAGATGGCTCAGCAGTAAAGAGAGAGGCCGGGTTGGCATCCCGCATGGAGGGCCCCAACCAGCCGTGAATACGGTTCTAGACAGCCCAGTGCCATCCTCTCACCTCTGAGAACACCACGGATGCTCATGGTGCGCAGACACAGATGCAGCTGAGATGCCCACAGATGTGAAATGTTTTTCAAAGGCTCCAGCCCAGCATGACACGTGTGTGGACTCCCTGAGGCTTGTCCTTTGGCAAAGAGGCTGAGTACAAAGCCGTCCCTTCCCCATGGGAGCTCTGATGTGCACCCTCACTAATGGCAGGAAAGCCCAGCAGTCTCTCCAACATGGGCAGAAGCATTGTTCGGCTTCCCAGGCATGGTCACTACTGCTCTGAGGGCACCTGCCTCCCCCTTGGGTTCTCCGGGAGACCCAGTGCCACTTGGGTTTTGCCGTACACCAAGACAATGGTCTGCTTAGTCCCCAAGCCCCACAAGACAAGTGCTACCTGTCCACCTCACAGTCCAGGCTGAGAGGCTGAAGGCAAGCAGAGGCCCACCCGGGGACCTGAACACTGTGGCATTCGGACTTTGCAAGGCTCCTACTCAAGAGCTGCCTGGTGACAGCAGGCTTCCAGCCCCTCCCTGCCTCTAACACAAGGCTACGACCAGCGGCCAGCTCCCAAGTGGTTCCTGCATCTCCCTACTTCCATGCTTGTGGGCTAATGAAATAAAAGGAAGAAGCAGAAATCAGTGGCCTACTGGCACCCTATCTCTCTGCTTCCTGGGGCGGGGGGTGGGGGGAGCATGAGCTGAACCACTTCCCAACACTGCCATGATGTTCTGTGCAAAACCACGCATTGAACCCTCGAAAACACCAGCTGAAATCCCCCTCCTCCCTTCAGAGATCCCGTCAGGGCTTTTGTCACAGGAAAGAGGACCCAAGCCAGCGGGGCAACGGACCTCATTCAGGCTGGGTTTGGGCGGGTATCCGGTGACCTGTAAACGCCACCACACTGTCATACAGAGCATCGTTCATGCCACCCTGAACAGCTGGTGTGCTGCCTGTCACATACCCCTCCCCCATCCTGGTCACCACGGATCCATTTCAGCTGTCTTTAGAGCTACTGGGCAGATCCTCCTGAGGCTTTGGAGTGGGTTCCTCTCTGCCACAGGATGATGGCAGAAGGGCTTAGGGAGGTTTCAGAAGCCAAGGTAGCAAGGGCAATGCCTGGACGATGCCCGGCGCATTCCTCAGTCTGCCTTGGTCACATGGGTAGCCCCCAGACAGTGGCTGTTCCCACTATTCCCGGATGTGTAGCACCCCCTCCTCCCGTGGTGGGGTTAATGTCTGCATGTCATTACTAATCGTTGGTATGATTATTTTTAGTTCTGTAGACGTGGCCCGTGTTTCTGCGAGGTATCCCTAATCCTCTGAAAGTAAAATTAAAGGATGTAATTATCTCATCTCACAGAGAACCGGGCTTGGCTCATCACCACCTAATGGTCCTCCCCCTCCCTTACAGCGGGATTATTAATGGGTGCTGTTGCTAATAGACCACCCCTTTAATGAGGGCTGGTCCCTGCCATGACACCCTTTGTGGATCCAAATCTGACTCAGGGATTCCACTGTCTCTGTCATTTGGAGCATCACCCATGATCCATGTCACTTTTTTTTTAAGGGGGAATAGACCAAGATAGGCACAAGGTACCATGGGGAAAGGTGCTGTGATGGTCAACCTTGGTCAACTTAATGGAACCTGAAATTGCCATGGAAACACAACGGCCTGTGTCCATGAGGGTGATTTTAGAGGGGCTTGGCTGAGGAGGGGAGACCTCTCCCAAATGTGGTCCTCAGTGTCGCACCGGCCAGGGTCCCAAACTGAGTAAGAGGAGACGGTGAGCTGAGAGCCATTTCACAGACAGTGAAAAGGGCTGGGGCTCAGCCCAGCCAGCAGTGTGGGCCTGGTGTGCAAGAGGCCCTTGGGAGCAATCTCCAGGAAAGCAACAAAGTTGCTTACACGGAATTCAGCATGATTGAATAACTGCTCGGAAAACTTAGTTTTCTTTCTGAGATGTTACAGAAGATAAGATTATAACAAACAAGCACAAGGCAGGAGGTGAAAAGACAGTTTACAGGGCTAAAGCATCCAGGGGCCCTTGCTGCGGTCCCCTTCCCCTCTGCCACTCTAGCCTGAGTGACTCCCAGACATACCAAAGGGGGCCTTGGCTACTGGTATGCTACCTGAGAAGCTGGTGTCTGAAGTGTCCACCCAACAGTCACGATGAGGACACGGTAGTGGCCTCTGGGAAGGGGTGCCCACTCCACCACCAGAGCCCTTGCACTCTGGTCTGACCCCATGCTGGCCCCTGACACGCCACAGCTGCTGGCCAAGAGTATCCTGCACAGCCGTGGTTACTGGTCTTCAAAATCCGTGTTCACACTTCCTAAAATGGATGTGTGTATAGGTGTATGTGTGTGAAATGTGTGCATGTGCATGTAAACATGTGTGTGTTTTGTGTGTGGGGGGTGTATGTATATGTGTTTGTGTGTGTATATGTGTTGGTAGGGTGTGTGTGTTTGTGTATATGTGTGTGAAGGTGTATATGTGTAAAGGTATGTATGTATTTGCATGTACATATGTATATATGTGTATAAAGTTGTGTGTATGTGTTTGTGTGTGTTTGTATATGTGTATGTGCTTGTATATGTGTATTTGTATATGCGTATGTGTGTTTGTAGGCATGTGTGTATATAGGTGTGTATGTGAGTATGAAGGTATGTGTGTTTGAGGGTGTGTGCACATGTGATTTGCAGGCAACCCATGCTCACTCTCATGGAAAGAGAGTCGTATGAAATTTCTCTAAATTAAACAAAGCAAATAATAAATAGATGTTGAAGAAAAATTTGGTCCTAGGGCTTAAGTAAAAAAATGTGTGTGTGTGTGTGTGTGTGTGTGTGTGTGCGTCTGTGTGTGTGTGTGTGTGTGTGTGTGTGTGTGTGCATGATTCTAGGAGCAGAAAGACAAAAGCTGGAAGAGGCAGGAAACAGGGCAGAGCCCTCCATGGTCTTCGATCTCTGCTACCCTGATGGAAGTGCGAATCCTGGAGCCCCAGGGACACTCCAGGAAGACCTAGCCTGAAGGTGGCAGCGCGTCCTGCCAGTGGGAGGTGAGCCAGGAGGTGAGCTGAGCAGCCGCATCTGTGCCTCACACCGAAGCAACGCTGAAGGCCAGTTCCGGCTTCTCTGCTCCTCACACCAATGCAACATCGACTTCCAGCTTCTGCCACCGTGGCGGATGGCACCCTTCAACTGTGAGCCAGAGTAAGCCTCGCCCTTTTCAGGTTGCATTGCTCAAGCACTTTGTCTCAACAGCAAAAAATACAACTTGTCATCCCTGATGACTCACACCTTTAACTGCAGCACTCAGAGGAGGATGAACCTGTGAGTTCAGGACCCTGGTCTGCATAGGGAGTCCCAGGCCATTCAGGGACACATAGGTAGACCTTGTCTCAAAAGAGGGAATGGTAGGGGCTGGAGAGATGGAGCAGTGGTGAAGAGCACTTGATGCTCTTGCTAAGGACCCGTGTTCAAATCTCAACACCCACATGGCAGCTTTCAGCCATCTGTAACTCTAGTTCCTGGCCTCTGTGAGCTCTAGGTGTGCATGTGATCAACAGACATCCATGCAGGCAACACTGATACACACAAAATAAAAAATAAACAGATTTTAAAAGCTTTTTTTTTAAGGGAGAAAGAAAGAAAATAACAAATACGAAGCACTTGTGGATTTTAAAACACACAGAGGAGAATACTTAATAAAACAGGGTCTTTGGGTTTATTGTATTTTTTTTAACTCTTGGCTTTCCAAATCAATAAAATATGTGTGATCAATAAAAGTGTGATCAAGAAATTTTATTTTCAAATTGCTAGGTTCTAAGGTTCCCGTCTGTATTTTGTAATGTCCATAGTCTATCTCTTAAGCAAGGTAGGATTTCATGAGGATGATGGTCAGGACGTGTGGGAGTCTGAGCTAGACACACTCACCCTTCCCTGTGCCTCCCTAAGCAGCCCTCCACACTTTTACCCTTCCCCCCTTTCCACCACCCCCCCCTCCACCCTCTGTTGCCTCTCTGTGCTCCAGCTCCAGCTCCACAACGTTTCCACCACCCCCTTTTGGCTGTTCAAGTACACTCCAGGCTTCCTCTCCTCACGTGACCCCCCTATACTGTCCGCCATTAGCAAGGACAAGCAGGGACCAGGGGAGAAGACTGCAGCTGGCTCTTGTCCCCAGGTATCCCAAGGTGGATACAGAAGGTGGCCAGGGGCCAGCCCAAAGCCTTGGGTGTCTTCCCCCCCTGCTGGGGAGGGGCGGAACTTGGCAGCTTCCTCCCATGGCCCTGTTACTTTCCCAGTTCTTGTCCCAGTTGCAACATTGTAAGGGATCAATGAAGGACCCCATGGTTTATTGAGGCTGACAGCTGGAGGGTACATTGGGTCCCACAGGGACAGTGTGGCAGAACCATAAGGCAGGGTCAACTGGCATCTCCTCAGGAAGCAGAATGATATGGACACCAGCTGGGGCTCAGCTCACTCGCTCCCTTTCACTCAGTTCGGGTCCTCAGTCCATGGAGCAGTCACGCCCATGGCCAGAGGCCTGTCTTCTTGGTGACCATCTC
The DNA here is from genome assembly GCA_028658305.1 of Pachyuromys duprasi. Lineage (NCBI taxonomy): Eukaryota > Metazoa > Chordata > Mammalia > Rodentia > Muridae > Pachyuromys > Pachyuromys duprasi. The sequence continues at coordinate 3,587,620 of CM053746.1, read as the reverse complement.
CCATTGCCTCTGCTGCCAGGGGGACACTGCCAAGGGCGTCCACCCACACATCCTTTGACACTTTTACTAACTTTGTTTCTGGGGTTTGGCTGGGAGAAGCAAGATTCATATGATCAGGTGAATTTAAGCTTGCCCAAATTCACTTCACCAGGATCCCCGGAGGCTGGGCAGGAAAGAGAAGTGACTTGGCTAAATGCCCAGGGCCACCTTGCCCACATACACATGGTGGCAGAAACTCATGTGAGGGTCCAGTGACACTCTTCTGACCCCCAACACCTTCTCATATTTGCATGATTAGTCACCAGGGAGTGGAACTGTTTGGGAAGGTAGGTTTGACCTTACTGAGGAAGTGTATCGCTGGGGTAAGCTTCGAGGTTTCAAAAGCTCATGTCAGACCCATGTGTCTCTCCTGCCTGGGGGTTAGGACGGGGAGCTCTCAGCTACCACTCCAGTGTCATGCCTGCCTACACTGCCACGCCCCTTCCCACGATGACTGCGGACTAACTTTCTGAATATGTTGGCCAGCTCCCAATTAAAAGCTTTCTTTCGTGAGAGTTTCTTTGGTCATGGCATCTCTTCACAGCAACAGAACAGGGCCTAAGACGACAGTCATCAGCCCCATGGTAAGTGACTTTTACAAGTATGCAGAATGGCCCTGATGAGTATGGTGGCTACTCTACAACAGTGGACAGCCACGCCCCCTTGCCAGCTTCAGTTATGCATGTTTCGGGTGAGTCACACCTGCACAGCCTGGCCGACATTTCACAGAGAAGGCAGCACCACAGTCTTCAGCTGGGATCAAGGTAGGGCGAAGCCAGGCTCCCGGCTCTGCCAGCTGGCACCTGACCCACCCTTGTGTGTTTACTTCCTGTCTCTGTGCTCTCTCCTTCCACTGCCTGCTCAGCTTCAATGCACTTTAGCTAAGAAGACATTTCAAGCACAAAGGGTAGGATCGGGATACAGCTGGGTGCCCAAGAGATGGGCACAGGGACCCGGTAGGTCTCAGGCTCTGAGGATGTTCTGTAGGATGCCGTGTTCATGAAGAACTACCCACCCCTCCCATGAGCTTTAAATCAATGCAGACACTGTGTGGATAGTTGCTGTTTGTTGTGTTCTTTAGAGCACTCTGTGGATGTGGGGTCCCTGGATGCGGAGGGCCGACTGCATTTAGGGCTCCTGGGAAGTCATGGGTTGTGCTTGTCTTCATTTTCTAGTGCACTGAGAGCATGCCGACTTTAAGCAGAACAAAGGATGTGGCAGGAGCTTGGAGTCCCTATCAGCCGTGGCCAGAATGGAATCCAGCATCAGCAAGTGCACGTGTCCCTCCTGTGCTTTGGGTCCCAGGCTCTGGATGGGCACTGGCTGCAGGCTCCTCTCAGCCCAGTCCAGCACCCATTCTTGTTGATCTTAGGGTCAGAATCTAGACTAGGGAGATGGCTCAGCTAGTGCTGGCCATGCAAGTGTGATGGCCTGATTTTGATCAGTATGTACATTAAAAAAAAAAAAAAAAACAACAATCTCAGAATCAGCTGGCCCTTGTAATACAAGTACTGAAGAAGTGGAGACAGATGGACCCCTGGCTCACTGGCCAGCTAGCCTAGCCTGGATCCTGAGGAACAGCCCCTGAGATTGAACTCTGGTCTCTCTCTTTCTCTCCACACACACAGACACACATACACAGGCACGCACGCACGCACGCACAGAGAGCAAGGCAGAGAGAGACAGAGAGAGGGGCTTGCCTAAGGTCAGAATTTGCAAAGGTGCACTGGGCAGGGACTGGGACATTGTTCTTGACCCTCTGGCCTCACTGGGTAGAAATACACATGGCTACTTTCAGGAACAGCAAAATGGGATAAGCTCTCACGCTGCTAGCGAAGGGGCTCCTGGCTTAAACTCAAAACTCCTATTATAAAATCAAACCATTAAAACATCGCAAGGAGGAAGCCAGGAGATCCCCCCGCACCATCTGTTAATTTCTAGGGCGACTGGTGTCAGCCATTTAGGAAGAGTTCAATTATATGCCAGCCCCACTCAGAGCTCAGCCTCGGAAGTGCAGAAATGTAATCACAAATTTTAATTGAGAAAAATGGCCCTGGATCAGAGTCCTTGATTTTTTTTCTCAAAGAAGCAGATTAAATCATGTGGCGGGGGGAGGGGAGTGGTGATATGAGTTTTAAGTCAGTTGTAATAGAGTGGGGGTCTGATTGTAAACCGATTTGTGCACTGTGCTTTGGGAGTCATCGCTGCGAGTGTGCGTGCTGAGGCCAGCGGGTCCTGCAGAACACTGCTCTGTGTGAAGCAGAAGGATGCCAGCTCACTCCCCCCCCAATGAAAAGGAGCTCCCCAAGTCAGCAAAATGTTCATCTAGGCCAGGATGTGGCTCTGTTCATAGAACATTGACTAAGCCCTAAGTTCAGTGCCCGACAGGTCATAAAACCAGGTGTAGTGGAGCACCCTGGCAGTCCCAGCACTGGAAGGTAGAGGCAGGAGGATCAGACCTTCAGTCATCCTCGGCTACCTGAGACCCTGTCCCAAAAAACAATCAGACAGACCCACAGAACTCCATCGGAGCCCAGAGGTCTGGAAGAAGGTGACTGACAGCTGCCTCCCTCCCCCAGCCCCTGCTCCCTCTCATGGAGATACCCAGAGTGCACTGGTCCTCAGCTTAAGACCGCTCCGCCTGTCCTCTGCCCCTCAGGAGTACTTTCTGTTGCTTTGTACAAACCCTCCTGTCAAGCTGGCTGGCTCTGGTTAAGCATTAAGCTGATCCCGACAATCTGAGCACTGTGCCCCTGGCACAGACTCAGCTCCCCATCATCTTCCCATGTCCCAGATGTCTCCCTGTGTCTGAGGAATGGCACCTCTGGTACTCTCAGCACCCCCCTTGGCCACTATCTTCTCCCCTAAGCACAGGTGGCTCTTGGTGCCTCTACATAGATGCCTGGCTGCCCACCTGCCACAGCTGGCACCGTCTGGGGACTTGCCAGTGGTCTATGACAGCTTCATCTCCCCTTGGTCTCACTGTATTCTAGAAAGGCTTGTCATATCTTCCTCCATCTCTCTCCCTCTGAGTTAAGAGCACAAGTGTCCATGGGCCCAACAGCCCATACTTAGTAATTTGGAAGAGCATGGAAGTTGAGGTGTTGCTGGTTCCTGCATTTCATCTTGATTTAGTCATTTTTATATGGCTCGCAAGGCGTATGCAGATTTCCCTGTTTCTTTATTTGTTCATTAAAACTTCAATAAAAGCGTTATAAAAATGTCTTATTTTGGTAGTTAATTGCCACCTCCATTTTAATATGCAAGCGCTGTCGGCCCTCCCTGAGCTGCTCTGAAGCAACCTGTAAATAATCCAGCAGCTTCGGATGGATGTTCCCGCCTCCTCTGTGTGTCCTCAGCCATCCAAGCAAAGTACAGCAGGGAGCCAGCGCCCTGCCAGAGGACAGGCTCCATCCTCCTCTGAACCAAGGCCTTCTGCCCATGGTGGGCACTGGGAGAGCTTTCCCTGGCTCTTGGATATTGTCCCACAGTCTAGAAAATGAGTCCCCAGCTCTCTGAAGTCAGCATTGTCTGCTTCGCACCAGTTGAAGGGAGGCCAGGTAGGCTTGGCTGGGATACCCGCTTGTGTCCTGACTCACTCCATGCAAAGCCTAGTGCTCCAGGAGCCAAGCAGGGCCCTGGACTCCCAGATGTGGGGAGCAGTGGCTGCCAGGAGGCCAGGTACAGGGAGGGCAGGGTGTGGGTTGCCACCTGTGCTGGCCCTGAAGCTGGGCTTGGAGATGCTGCCAGCTGGCTCGGCTGCTGTGCGCAACGGGCTGGGGAGCCTTTTCTGACCTCCATGTGGCGATGTCCAGAGGTCGCTTGGCACAGCTTGAAATGCCTGGCACATGAGAGTGGACCCACTGAGCCACCATATCCCGGCAGGTCACCTTTCAGGTTCTGAACAGTGTGACTCTGTGGCTCCCGGAAGTAACCGGTGCTAAAGCATCGCTGATGCTCAGAGTAGAACATGGAACCTCCAACACAGCAGTGACTCATTCCCATACTGTGAGATGCATAGAAACAATGTGTCTACTGCCTGATCAGCCCCCAAAAGATGGACCTACTTCATCTTCTTCCAGGATCCACTAAGGGTGGACATGAGGTGGGTATCAGGGTTGCCTCTGAAGTGAGAGTATCTGCCCCAGGCAGAGTCTGTGTTGCAGACAGGGTCTCCAGGGCCAGAAAGCTGAGGGAGACCACGGGAGGAGGAACATCCACTGGGCAGTAATGACACAACAAATGCCAGTCAGTCTCCCACCAGGGTGGGCTCTGAGTGACAGGAGGCCCCTCTGAGGCTCACAGACACGGAAGGAACCAGGCCCCTGGCTGACGTTTTAGGTCAGAAGACCCAAAGCATTCCCACAAGGGCAGACCAGAGAGGCCCAGGATAATAGCTACTGTAGTATCCAAAGATGGGCTGAAGTTTGCCAGACTCTTCCAAAAGATACTGACGCTGTGCATAGAAACAGAGGCATGGTTGATATCTCACCTCACCTGGGCGTGGCTTAACCCCTCTCCACATGTCAGAGGAATGGCAAGCTGTCCTGGGCCACCCCGCCCCAGTTCAGACTCCAGACCTGGGTAGGCTCTTCTGTCTTCTAGGCTTTTCCTAGAAACCCACAGGTCTGGCATGTCTAACCAAGACTCAGTCTCCCACCTCCTGGTCCTGCTCTAGCTTCCCTATGAGGTCCCCACAAACAGCATCCCTTCACCTAGCCACTCAGCTAAAGATCTGGGAGTCGCCACCGGTTCCCCTCGTTAGCGGTAATGCAAACACCAGCAGGGCTATGGGGTTTCCACAGCTCCTGGGCACCTCTGTAATGGAAGCCACGGCACAATGGAGAGTGGGGAGGGAGATAACAAAAAGTTAAATAACACCGATAGGATTTGGCACGCTGAGTGGAGTTGGGGGCTGGGGATGCTGGTCTGGCGTTCACTGTGGAGGACCTTGACCACACCCCTCTTCCCTCTTCCCACACCCTTATTCCTTCTTTGGACATGAGCACACACATTATTTCTGAAGGAATTTTTAGCCCCTGGGTCTTTCAAGCCTCCTTTCAAAGCAAACATATTGGCTCCTGTTACTTTCATTCTGATACTAACAAACTCATAGCTCCGGCAGAAGTTCAAGGCCACCGCGGCTCCTCGGAAGCAGCGAGAATGACATCGGCTTCGAAGGTAAGTAACGGGACAGACTCCGAATGAGGACCGACCGGGAGAAAATGAAATAGAGAGCTGCCTGGGCATCAAGAATCGCAAAACGAAACCGTTAAAGAATAAAACTCATTAAATGCTTGTGATAACACTTTATTTTAATGGAACATTTAATTCATACTTAATTCCAACGGTGCTCTAGCGAGGCCCAGGTGCTCCCACACGCTCACCAGATAAATGGATTATAGCAAGCGAGAAGACAATGAGGGCCCGCCAAAGCCAGCTCGGCAGCAGGTGAAAAATGTCTCAACAGAATATATTTCCCGTGTATGAAGCGGCGGCACATTTGACAACACCTTCTGCAGAAATAAAACTGAAGGAACAGATCTTCCCCACCCCTGACAATGTGGATTAAACAGTCTTGCCCCATGCTCAGTGCTTACGGCTCATAGCTGATTTAGAGCTCCTCGCACTCCCGGTAAAGGGGGCAGAAGCGACGGGCTGCAGTGTCTGCCAAGGCAAACACAGAGAGCTAGAAGGAGGCCTGTAGCCTCACCTCTAGGAGCCTGTCGCCATGGAGACAGGAGCCCTTCCTGGGCACCACCCTCTTGCACCAGAGAGATCCTCAGCACCACTGAGTACCAGTTCCGCACAGCAGAACTCTGCTCAGAACCAACATAATGAGAGCATCACGCAAGTCACTCCCCTCTCCCAGGAGCACCCCCAGAGAGCTGCAGGCTGTTCTTCTTGGTTTGAACTGTGCTCCTGTGCCAAATGGGCACTGTGAAAAGCCCTGAGGTACAGGCTGAAAGATCTGTGAGGTAACACAGATAAAACAGTTCAGGCACCAACCACACTAGCTCGGCAGCTGGTGGACAGGCAGCCTTGTAGCCAGTCCTGATGTCCAAGCTGGGGTCAGGAGCAGCACGCATCACTGCAGTGGGTGTATCACTGTCACAAGGGACATAGATGCCTTCTGCACCATGACACGCACTGTCCAGCCTCCCTGTTAACAGCGGGAGATCTTGGCTCTTCTTTCCCTAAGATCTGTGCCCCCTCCCCCTTTAGAGTACTTACTTGATTTTAAAGGAGTGGGTAGACTCTGGTGGCTAACACCTGCTCTGCTCTGAAAGGAGCTATTCTTGTATAGTATATAGTGCCAATGTCACATCTCAATCTTTCAAAGTCAGGGTCCCCAGAGCTGGAGGAATCAAAGCATCATGACTAGAGTACCCCTCTCTAGCCCCAGCCGTGTGTAGGGGCCAGAGCCTGCCCTGCAAAGCTTTATTGATGTCTCCCCTGCAAGCAGTTGATGTTGGCCTGCCATACGGCCGCCCAGCATCTATCTGCTCAGGTTAAGGAGGACATATCCAGAGACCCAGCCTGACAGAGGAGCTGGCTACTCCAGGGTCCAGGGACAGCTGTGTTCTAGAGGACAGCATGGCTACCCACCATGGAGGGCCACTCCACCCCAGCAGTGGTAACTGGCATTGCTGTTGGTTGGCATTTCCAGCCAAGCCCTTGCTTGGGCACTGTGCTTGCAAAAAGCCACTTGCTTACAAACTCTGGGGTAGCCACATCCCATGAGAGGTGAGTGAGAGGGTGTGAAGGCTATACCCTCACACCTTCTGTCTCCAGAGCTCCCCACAGGCCCTCTGAGATGTCTCATCGTGTAGCATTTACAGCCTAACCCTCCCTTTCTTCCTGATTCTGCTGCCTGACAGGCACGGGCCCAGGCCACCTCCTGTGAAGCACACGGTGGTGGTCCTTCCTCAGAGCAGCTTCCTGTAGGAACTGAACCCACATAGGTCTCCTTCCTCTAGCTCCTCCCCTTCCTCTAGCTCCTCCCCTTCCTCTCCTCCTTGTATTCCTCTCCTATCTGCTGACCCACAGGGTGGAAGGAAATTATGCAAGAGATGAAGATATTCTAAAGAGACACTCAGTCTGTGCACTGGATAGTTTAATGTCAACTTGACACAAGAGTCATCAGAAAAGAGGAAGTCTCAGTTGAGAAAATGCCACCATAAAACTGGGCCGCAAGCAGGCCTGTGGGGCGTTTTCTTAATCAGTGACTGAAGGGGGAGGGCCCAGCCCATGGTGGGTAGGGCCATCCCTGGGCTGGCAGTCCTGGGTTCTGTAAGAAAGAGGGCTGAGCAAGCCACTAAGCAGTACCCCGCCATGCCCTCTGCATCAGCTCCTGCCTCCAGGGTTCCAGCCCTGTTTGAGTTCCTGTCCTGACTTCCTTCCCTAATGAACAGTGCTGTGGAGGTGTAAGCCGAATAAACCCTGAATACCTATATACTGAGCCTGCTGTCACTTGAAGCCAGTGGGATGGACACCCCTCTAGCCCAGCCCACTCAGGTTCAGCCATGCCTTGCTGGAGACATGTCCCAACCCACAGGGGCAGGGGAGGAAGGAAGTACCCAAATATGTCCATCCACACCATCTCCTGTCCCAGAGAAAGGAGGCATGTGGGAGGCCTCACCCAGTCTCACGTGGGCATCACAAGGAATACAACAGCCCTAAGGCAGCTTGGGTGCTCAACGCCGTGAGTGTGGGCACTGTGCAGTGGATACAGGTTGGGATTGAGCTTGTCAACCAGCATCAATAATGCACAGTGTGTGGAGATGCTTGGGGCAGCAGACCTGAGGTTGACAAGTGAAGATGGAGGGGTCCAGCTGGGCCAGAAGTCCCACAGGCCAGAGCCCAGCCTTGCTGGTAGACAGCTCAGTCAGTATGGGGGATGGCTTCCATATGTAGGGACAGGCACCATCAGACACGGGGAAGCTTCGGCACCTGTGACAGCCTGAGAGAGGGATGCTGGCTAGAGGGGTAGTGTGGCCGTGATGGTGTCTTGCACACAGGGAGCATGTGCTGTGTGCCATGTGCGTCCACGTGGTCTGTGGTGCCTTTGACTGCAGCCATGGTTTCATTGCTGTGATGAGACACCTCTGAGAAGGAAGACTTTCTTGTGGATCATGGCTCCAGAAGTGTCCATCTCTGGCCACCTGGCCCCACCACACATGGTAGCAGGGCTGTGGAGAAGAGGAGAGTTGAAGACACAGAGGACAGGAAGCAGAATGGACCACAACAGTCAGGGGCCACGACAAGACGCAGCCCCTGAGGATACACCATTCATGACCTCTTCCCTCCGACCAGGCTCTACGTTCTACAGTTCCCCTGCGCTCCACAGACCCTTTGGAATCAGAAACCATCAACTGATTAAGCCATTGATTAGGTCAGAGTGCTCATGATCCACTGGGCTTTGGAAACACACCCTCGGATGCACCCAGGGGTGCACTTTGATAATCTCCCTCAGCCCAGTCAGGACGAATCAGTGTAACAGGCTTGGATTTTGTTGCTGATTTAAAAGAGATGAGTGTGTTTCCCCAGCCAGTCAGAGACCCAGCTTTCCAGAGACAACAGACCCCAGTGACAAGGGAAAGGATTCCAAGCTCGTTTCTGTGGGAAGGCACTGGCCATGGCCGTGTGGACCCTGAACCTCAGTACTCCTCTCTCACCTCCACAGCCTGCACACATGCTCACACAGGCCGTCAATATCTCCTGCATGCAGACTCATTTCTGTTACAGAGTAAAAGACAGAGAGAAGAGGGGCAGGCAAAGGCCCAGCACCCCACCCGGCCCACTCCTGAGTATCTGTGTAAGTGGATGCCTGCCTCAGGCCTCAGGGTGAAGGCCAGGAGTGCTGCCTCCATGCCTTGGCTCTGTCTCTCCTGATGCTCTCTCAGTGTTCTCAAGGGGCCAGATCAGAGACTCCTGAGGGCCAGGAACCTTGAGCCCTTCAATAAGGCTCCCTACCCAAGGCCCCTGTGACCCCTGAATCTGCCTGGAGCCACTTAGGTAAGGAAATTCCATAGGGCAAGCTGGTTCCTGGTGACTCCCCAAGGGGAGCAGAGGCACTCCTGAATACACTGGAGGGACCCCCCATTCCCACCTGCCAACTTGCGGGTCTCCCCCAAAATTTGTTTTTAGGTTATGGTGGGGCTGCAAGGTTTGCGTTGAGGGAGCAGGATGCTCCACACCCAGCCAGAAGGGTGCCAAGCCGCAGTCCTCTGGAAAGGACCAGCCTTCTCTGCAGAAGCAGGCTTTCTAATAGCTGAGAATTGAGGAAACTCATTAAGCTAATTACTCGCTGCTGAGGACGCAGGCCAGCAAACACAACATGGTTTTCATTTGACTGAATTGGAGCAAGGAGAAGCGTGCATGCGGCTGTGCCCAGGTGCTCAAGGGCGAGAGCTCTCGAAGCATGGAGGTACATGATGTCACTCACACACACACACACACACACACACACACACACACATACACACTACTTGCAGGGTTGATCACCACCGTTGACTGTTTTTAACCTGCTTCGGTGTTGCTGCCTGGAGAAACTTCCATACACAAACAGAGGCATTAGAGAATGTTTACAGTGAGCAGAAAGGCTGAGGTTCTTCACAGACTTAGCCTCCCATGGCTCATGTAAACTATGATTTGATCTAAAGAAGCTCTGTCGACAGATGCCATCCGCCGCCCTGCCGCCTCCTCAGCCCACCGAGCTGCCCTCCAGTCTGCGCTGACCTGCTGGCGCCTTCAGTCCAGCCTCCACACTTCCACTCACATCTCTTCGACTGAAGTCACCCCTCCTCACTGGCTCCCGGTGCCCCGGGTCCCCTACGGCCAGCACTCCATCTCTGGCCACCGTGGAGCACCTGGAGCAATGTGTCACCCTGGGCACTGGGGGTGCATCCGTCTCTGTCCTGGGCATTTGGTCGTTTCCCCCAGAACACCCCAGACATGGTAGAGGGAAATCATTTCCCAGACAGTCGGTCAACAAGCATCGATTAGGGATCGACCTGCTGCAGGGGACGGTGGGAGGCTGCGGTGGGGGTGGGGGATGGCAGCTGTGAGCCAGAGCAGGCAAGACAATGACTGTGTACCCCAATAGCTGGCACAGAGGCACTCTTGTGTTGGGGCACAAAGTGCCTTTGGGGGGCGTGCAGGCTAACTGGGGACAAACTGGGTGAGATGTCAGGCTGGGGGAGGGTGACAACCCTAAGCCCTATCTGCTGCCTGTACCCAGAGAGCAGCTGCAGGCTATGGAAGCCTCCAATGGTCACCCCAATTTGTGCAAGCACATGTGGAGACATGGCTGGGGTGGCAGAGGCTGAGGAAAAGCTGTAAGATGCAACAGACCCCCAAGCTGAACTTAATTCTCGGGGCACCCCTCCATCTTGCTCCATGAACAGCTCCCACGCTGCCCACGGTCCGAGCCTGGCTCTGTCCCCACTGGCTCTGTGATCTCATGCGAGCTGTGTAACCTCTCTACGAAGCTTTTCGCAGCTACAAGACGTAGGAGATGCTCTCTACAGTGACTGTGTATGCTTACGAGAATCTGGGTCCAGGCCTAGTGACAGCTTGGTGACAGTCACGTGACCATCAGGGGCCAGTGGCTGAGTGTGGTGTCTCCACAGCAGGGCTCAGACTCTGCTCTTCCTCCAGCACGGAGCTGGGCATCTCACCTTCCTAAGTTCCTCTAATCCTGAGGCACTCCTTTGGGGACCAGCCTGTCACAACACTGTCTTGGCTGCACATGGACAACGGGACACCACTTTCAGTTCCCGGCATTAGGAAGTGATAAAACTAGACAAAACAAATGAAAAACAATGCTCTGGTTTCAAAATGCTGTGCGCCCAACCTAAGTCTGGGCTCGAGTAGACAGAAATCGCTGGACCCCGCTGGTGTCCACCGGTTTACCTGCCCCTCCAAACTGCTGGCCATCCCCAGGCCATCCCCACTCAAACTACAAGTTTAAAGTAGAAAATGAGTAAGCACCAAGCCTGCCTGTAGATGTGCGAGGCCATGGACCTGATAAACCCTACCACGGACAGGACAGAAAACACAGACATACACGCATGCACCATCCTTGCTGACAAACAGACAAACAGAGGTGCCAGGATGAAAGAGAAGACCTGCAGGACAGGCAATACTGAAGCTCTGGATGAGGCAGCCAGCAGGGAGGGAGAGCGGGCCTGTTCTCCATCAGTGTGCCTGGCCTATGTCTGGCTTTCACTGCCGAGTCCCTGATGCTTGTTATTAACACATGGGGCCACCACGATACAAGTGGGCCTCTGGTGAGCCATGGGAACGGCTCCTGGGACCCTGGGGAAACTGGATCCACAATGCACAGCTGTCAGCCCTTCCATCACACAGCCAAAGCTGACCTGAGTCCCATTGAGGGGCTGAGGGCCAGGGAAATTAACTCAGGGGAGCTGCCTCCTCCATACTGTGCTTGCTCTGGGCTCCTCACAAAGTAGGGAGAGGCTTCAGCGGGAGATGGGGACCAAGAACTTCTTTCCTGCCCCTCCAACATGGGACCAGCCCAGGGAAAATGGGGCCGCCCCAGGCTCATATGACAACTGGGTACCAACGGTGGAGGCTTTCAGAGCCCCTAAACCATCCTTTGCTCGGTGCCCTTCTCTGACCTCTGGGCCCGGGTTCCTCCTGGCAAATGTGTGTGCCACTGCTTCCCAGCTGCACTGCTGACTGAGGCCGTGCGCTCCTGAGGCCTGGTGGTCTGAGGAGGCCACAGGCAGAAGCCTTGACTGGATGCAAGGGTTTCCTCCTGGTAACATGTACGCCAGGGTTAGGCTCTTTCAGGGGCTTCACTCAGGGCCCAAACCACCCAGCTGAGTTTATGTGTGTGTGTGTCGAGACATGTGAACACATGCAGGCATGTGTACACAGATATGCTCACTTTCACCCAGACAGACATGGACATGCAGATGTGTGTGTATATACTAAAATAGAACGTGTACATGGTCACACATGCACAGAGAGCCACATGTCCACACATGTGCTCCTGCACATACACAGGTGCTCAGCAAACAGTCTCTGCTTTCTGACACCTTCTTCAGTGTTTGCATGCCCAAGCCTCAGATGAGGCCGGGCTTTGGAAGCAGCCCTGACCTGCACACTCAAGCACGATGTTTCAGACTGGTCAGTGGTCACACTTAGGCTGGGAGGCTGTCAGTGCTCAGGGCTGGCATGACAGAAGGACTGTGGGTCTGTGCAGTGCCTCTTCTGTCTCCCTTCTCTTCCCCCTCAACACCTCGGTGGAAGCACACACTTCCTTGGTACACATTACATGGATGTGCCCAGCCTCTGGTCTGCCAGGACAGGGACCTCCAACCCTCCCACAGGAGAACGGGGCATACCCCCACCAGGCCCAGAGCCCATGAAAATGTTTGTGAATGGAAAGAGGGAGTAAATGCATGTGTGTGCATGTATGAGTGCATGTGTGCTTACTTGTACATGTACATGTGGAAGCCAGAGGGCAAACTCGGGCATCTTCCTCAATGGCTCTCCACTTAATTTTTGAGATAAGGTCTCTCATTGAACCCAGAGCTCATTGATGGGCTAGGCTGCCTGGCCAGTGAGTCCCAGGATCCCCGTCTCCGTCTCAGCACTGGGGTACAGGCGCATGCACCCACAACTGATTTCTGTGCAAGCATCAGGGCCCTGAGTCCTCACCCTTCTGTCCTACACACTGTGGGCACTGGGACATCTCTCCAACCCCATCAAAAAAAAAAAAGATCCAGAATAAGTTCATAAACTTCTAAGTGGAGGAAACGTGTTGATATATAATGCTAACTTGCTTTACACCAATGTCTGGTGGCACCTCATGCTCAGGTCCACACTGTGGGGGACTCAAGGTCCCTCCCAGCCTCCATGAGCCCAAGCATCTCTTCCCCAGAAAGCCTCTCCACCTGGGCTGCAGAGGCGCTTCATTCCCAGCACCGCAGGTCTGAGGGGCTGGGAAGGCAATGGGGCAGCCACTCACCAGTGTGCCAGAAAGACAGAGCCCTAAAGGAGGTGCCACTCTGTTAGGTCTCACTCCTGCCCACGCCTGTGACCTCTCTCCTCAGAGCAAGCAGGTGGAGAGTGTGTCTGCTGAGGCTGGCCCCTCAGGAAGCTTGTGGTGGCTGGCGGGGTTTCTCGGGACCGTGCCTACTCCTTCCCAGGCAGGCGAGGTGGGACCCGGGGTCCATCAGGAGCTGGGTGGGGCCCAGGAGGCAGCTCTCCTCCGTACCCTTTATCCACAGACCCCTCGTGTCCAGGCTGGGATGTCAAGCTAGTGCAGCTATTTGCACTGTGACCCTGGCTTCTAGGGTGGATCTGACAGAAAACATTTGTTAATTTCTAATTACAGAACATCGATCTCTGCCTTGCTGGGCACAGCCCTTGCCCTGTTGGAGCACTGGCAGCAGTCTGGAACCTTCCTCACCATAGCACAGCCTGCGAGGAAAGTGTGAAGGGGGCTAGGAGGCCTGTGATGGGCCTCAGGGCCCAGGGGACCTTCTCGAGGCTGCCCAAGCAGAAGGAGCCCTGTAATGCAGACTCAGCCCCGGTCCTGTGGAACCACTTGGGAGGGCAGGCTTTGGCTTGCTTGCTTGTTTGTTTAACCTGAGGGCAGCCTCTCAGCCTAACTGATGTCTCTGCCAGCCGCTCTCCAGCACAATGTGACCTGTATAGGAAAGGGCTGCCCACTTCCTGGCTGGCAAAATCTCCTGTCAGGAGCACAGCTGTGACTTTCCTGCCACTCTGCCGTGCAGCGCGCTTGAACATGTTTTGCCTGGCCCCATCTTCACACTTGTCATTGTGGTCAGCATTTCTACGGCAAGCCTGGGAACTTTCCAACCATCCCCAGTCTCATGGGAGTGGGGCTAGCCTCAGACCAGCTCTCATTGGCCACACTGGGCTTCTGCTGCCTGGTCCTCAGTCCTTCGGACTCCAATGCTCAGCTGCCCCACCACAGATGGACACAGCTTTCTCCACGCTCGGAACTGAATCTAGGTTACTTCGTATTCCTGAAAGCCACCCCAAGTCACAAAACCAGATGCCCCTAGATTTTCTTTCTGGGGAAACACAAGCAAACCCTCGTGAATCTGCATCCTGCAGATTCCTGGAACTGACTCCCTCTTCTGGAAAGTGTCTCTGGCCTGCCGCTCTATCATCACGCCGTCACTCGGCTTCTATATTCACACTTTGTCTGGTTGAGATGCTCTGCTCGCTCCCTCACAACCTGTGACCTCATTCATCATAATTTCCATTGGTCCTCAAATCCCCTTCTCAGCCCCACCCCCCAACAGTCCTGGGCACTACGCCCCACCCCAGGCTGCCAAGCCCTTCTCCAGCATGAGGGACAGAGCTTATAGCAGAAGGGTTTAATTGCATGTCAAAATTAAATCTCTTTTGATGAAGAACAATTCAACTACGGCTCTGCCTAATCAAATTAACAAAGTCTTTTTTGATTTTCAATTATCTTCTTCATAGGAACACTTTATCCAGGGCTCCTGTGGTGGAACCCAACAGGCCATGCATCCTCAATGAGAGCATCCTCCCAGTGCGCTGACCTGCAGGGCCGAGCTGCCTGCCCTGGGACGGCTAGAGGTCGGCACAGAGCCTCAGCCTCTGAAAAGAGCTGGCAGGGAGGTGGGCAGGGGCATGGGGGGGGGCAAATGGACTATCAGTGGGAAGTTAGAGAGTTGGGCTGGAAGCCAGGAGGGGTTGCCACACCTGGGTGGAGTTAAATATTTGAGAGCTATAGAGCCTCCCCCCCACACACACATACACCTTACTTACACACACAAGCTTTCAACAGAACTAAGATCATGTGCCAGGGCAGCTGCCTCTCACCCTGCCATGTTCTGACACCCTCACTGAACATCTGTCCTTCCTGCGGGCTGCTTAGGCACCGTCATTATCAACAGGCACCTCTGCCCCGAGACCAGCAACATCCTGCTGGAATATTACTCCAGGTACACGTACAATGCTGCATCTCCAGAAGCCACACTGAAAAGGGGAAAAGAAGTAGATGCCTCGGTGAGACAGGAGGCCTGGGGGTTGGAGGTCATCAGGAGACCCTCTCAAAAGAACAAGTTTAAAACAACAGACACAGTACCACTCTTGATTTCACTTAACCCTGCGCACAGTCGGTACGGACGCTGCAGCCGATGTCTCTGACACCCTCTTCTCGGTGTGCATTTCCCATGCACATCCCTCTTGCTCTGCGGGAGTCTCATAGTCCCTGTGGGGCTCGCGGCTGCCCCTGTGAGTGCTGCATTCTAGGATAAGAGTGTGTGCTGGAGGTTTCCATCAGCCATCGGGGGCTTGGCGTGTGTGTGACATGAGTGAATAGGAGGCACTATGTGGATGTGGCCTAACGCTGAAATGGATGTCAGGGGCAAGACTGTCCTCCTCAGTGTTGTGCCCCTTCCTAGGGTCTTGTGCCAATCAGAAGTCTCTCCCGGGCAGGTCTCGCTGACTTCATGTCCAGATTTCTCGGGGTTTTACTTCTCCTTTCCTGGACTCCTCAGACTCTGGGAGGTTTGAAAAGCACCTGGGAAGGAAAGAGACCAGAAGGACCACCCCATGGGCCCCAAGGAAGGAAACGAACTTGGCTTTGCCACCACCACTAACCACACATAAGATGGCCCCAAGGATGCCTCTCCTCTTGCTTTTGCTTTTCTTTCTTTTCACAGCACTGACGGCCGAACCCAGGGCATTAGGCATGCTGGGCAAGCACCACACCTCTGAGCATCACCCACCCCCAGCTCAGCATGCCACTTCTTCTCTCTGTGTCCTGTTTGGACTTGGTCAAGCAGTGTATGAGTCAACAGCCACGAACACATGCTCCCAAAGAGACTCAGCAAGATCCTAGAGGGATTCCGCTCACATACAATAGGGAGCGACAGAACCAGAGACTCACCTGGACTTTTAGATACATGTTCTTGAGTTATCTGTCTACACCTGGCACACAGACTTGGCTCCTCTGAGGCTACATGCTGCATGCTACCACGAGCTGCAGCAAATGCTGGACAACAGACGCATGCAGATGGAAACCAGTCAACTGGATGAGTGGCCCTCTCTTGTGTCCTGGGAGCAGACACCTAGAGGACTCAGCCTTCTATGTGTGTGTATCGGTTCCAGTTCTGTCGCTGTGATAAAACGCCATGACCAAGGAAACTTATAAAAGAAAGCATTTAACTGGGCTGACAGTTTCCGGGGGCCAAAGTCCACGATGGCAAAGCAAAGGCCCAGATGGCAACAGGAACGGCCAGCAGCAACCAGGAGGCAAAGAGCACACTGGGGATGCGGTGAGTCTTTTGAAGCCTCAACTCCCACCCCCACTCCACCTCAGTGACACACCTCCTCCAACAAGGCCGCACTTCCTAATCCTGCCCAAACAGTTCCACCAAATGGGGACCGACTATTCCAACACGATTCTCCTGAGGCCATTCTCTTTCACGCTGACACACTCACAAAGAAGCTTCATTCTCACTGGACACTGGCAAAAGAGCTGGTCCTTCCCAGGAGCACACACGGGTTGGCTGGTACACGGATGTTCTGCTACGCTGCTTCCCGCATGCCTACAGCAGGAGCCTGGACTAGGCCACTGCAAGCTCTCACTACCTCACCTTCACCTCTGCTCTGCTGACCTCTGGACGGCATCCTCACAAATGGCTGTCAGGAGCCTTGTCCTGGTGGTCTCTGGCAGCACCTTTCTTCCCAAGTTCGCCCCCCCCCCGAACTCCTGGACATCGCATGTAGCTGGAACATTTCCCAGTGGATGCTGGGTTGGGAACCTGAGGAGCCCGGGCAGGACTCCTGAGCAGGAAGCTGAGCTCACACCTAAGGTGGTAGCTTGACTGATCTGAGTTGCTCAGTTGTGTCTCATGTGCACACAGGGTCACACTCAGTGCCAAGTCACTGCCATGCTCTCCAGCAGGCCCCAGGCTCCCGCATCTGCTTACTGTCTGCCGGGGAGCGGATGTATCTTACGGCGGCAGTGGCTCTGGGGCCTGGAGCCCCCAGGAGGCCATCTCCTTCCCCACACACCTTCTCACCAAAGCCCTGGTTGCCCAGTTGAGAGTGCCATTGGCCAGAAGGCCCAGAGGAAGGTGTAGAGGTGCCCTTCCCTGCCCCCTCGGCACACAGTGCCAGCCGAGCCCTCGGCACACACAGCTGTTTGATCAAAGGTTAAGTCACTTTCTCCCCTTCCTGGCACCAGACCTTGGGATTTCTTGACAAAGATTTAATTGCTGTTGATTAAATGTCATTAGTGAGAGGGGTCGGTGGGGAAGTCGCCAAGCCTGGTGACCCGTGTTTGATGCTCAAGCCCACATGTGGGAAAGGAGAGCTGGCGTCTGCCATCTGCCCCGGGACCTCCACATGTGTGCCGTGGCATGTGCGCCCATGGAAGGAACACATCTCCTGAGGGACCCCTCCAGCTGGCTCCTTCCCAGTCCTAACAGGCCTTCCTTGGGGGCCCTAGCATGGCAACCAGGGTTAATGGGGGCATTTGGCAGGCAGCCAGCAAGAAGGCACAATTGTGGTTGGAGAGCGAGAAAGTCATCAAAAGTGAGGGTCTGCCACCTGGGGGCGCCACAGACCCAGGGGCTCAGCCCCTCCCACGTGTCTGTCCTCCAGGGGTTCTCAGGCTGCGCCAGGCCTCTTCCTGAGTCCCAGAGGACAGAGACTGGCTTGTGAGTCAACAGTGGATCCCGGCATGCCTTGTTTTAGAGGCGTGGTCTCCTCCTTGTATGGAGAGTTGGGAGAACCAAGGTCACGTGAGGGAGGTAGGGTGAACACCCCCTGTCCAGCAGCTAGGATGACACATGAGTCCACACCCAGAGCAGGACAGGGGGATTAAGGTGAGCCTGCTCAGGCTCGCACTTAACTCCCATGCAAGGCAGGCCTTATCAAGTTCTCAGTGGCCAACAAGGACAGGCCACCTTGAGAACAGCTCACAGATGAGGGGTGCAGTCAAGTCTGATGGTCCAGGCAGAGGAGGCAGCACTTTCAAAGACAACAGGGAACAGAAAGGGTCTCTGAGCCACAGGGAACCTTTGCTCAGGGACTCTGGGCAAGAGGAGTGATGGAAGGGGATAGCTTTCCCAGGTGGTAGCGTCAGAAGGTATTGGTTGTGGGTCTGTGGACGGGCTACACCCACCCACTGAAAACGCATGCACACCCATTCCACCTGCTCCCAGATGGCTTCCCTGCTTGAGGCAGTGTGGCCCACCTGCCGGGAGTGTTTCTAGCTCCAAAGACTGTTCGTGAAGGAAGACCACACAGGGTACCAGGAGTTTGGACTGCGTGACCCCAAGCTCTGCCTTTGCTCTCAGTGTCACCCCCTTCTGTGGACTCTGAAAGGCTGGCTCCTGAGCCTGTGCAGAAGAACTGAATGGCATGGGCTGTACACTTCCTCCTCGGGCTCACCTTGGGCCTGCCTGTCCCAGCACCAGAAGGACCACAGCTGGTCAGGGGACTGGGCCCAGCCTGGCCCCAGTCACAATTCCATACCAGGCAGGGCTGCACTGTTAACCACAGCCGCTAACACAACACATGGAACCCTCAAATGTGGAGTACCAGGATGTCACCCATCTGTTCTCACCAAGAACTGTGACCGACAGCTTTTCTGGGCACATTGTGAGGCAGGATAGGAGTTCGGGGAGACAACTGCAAAGACCAGCAGCTGTGCCCCAGTTCCTCAGCCTACATCGCCAGCATCACAAGGGAACAGAGGGAGGCCACAGCATGGCCCAGGGACCCATGGAGGATGCCTTCCCTGGCCTGAGGCCTTGTATGAGGATGAGCACCTTCAGGCCCAGAAATCCTCACGGGCCAGGGATGCCAGCCTCCCTGGTGCTCATGGTTCAAGCGTCAGTAGCTTGGCCCCAAATGGAAAACATGGGCTGAGCCTAGGAGGGAGCTCCCATGAGCCCCATGGCAGGGGTGGGGGTGGGATTAAGTCCAGGGACAGGCACTCAGCAGGCCAAACCAGAGTGCGTAGCAAAAATGGAGGGCACAAGCATGTGCTGGGGCCTGTATCAACCACAACAAGCCCTTCAGCCACTGGGAATAACGGATAAGGTCATGTGGGGACAGAGGGGCCTCAAGCTACCTGAAGAGAAGGAAGGATGGTCAGTAGGCCCCGTAGAGACTTGCTGAGCCAGGGCCGGCGGGGCCACGCTGAACCAACCTACCAGCTGCACCTCACCCACCCACCCATCTGTCCGGAACACTAATGGGTCGCACCACACCTCACATCACACTGAGATGTCTCCAGGGAGCTCTGTCAGCTAACCCTCCAGCTATGTCGCTGACAAGAGACAAAGGTATTCATTGGGTTACCAGCCAGAGAGGGGCAGAGCTGGGGTCCACATGAGGGTTTGTACAAAGTCAGAGCCCATGATGTTCCCATGATGAGTGGCAGGCACCATACCTGGGGGTCTGCGGAGAGAGGGACCAGTGTACAGTCCCTGCAAAACCCCTACAGAGAAGCCCGAGCCCTCTCCAGGCTCCATACCTCACCCTCCTTCTGTACCTACCCCGAGCTTGACTGCCAGCTGCTGCTCTGGGCCCAGGCCCTCCCCCTCCCAGCCCCATTTCTCTCCTTACAAGATGGTTAAGTCCTTCTCTCTACCAGCCCTGGCAGGAGAGAGCACTGTCTCCCTACACCAGCGTTCGCCAGTTACATGGCAGAAGCCCAGGTTTGACTGTTGTCTGCTTAGAAAGCAAGGACGTTAGAGCCAGCAGGTGGGCAGGAGGAAGGGGGGACAGGAGGAAGGATGGGCAGGAGGAAGGGACACAGGAGGAAGGGTGGGCAGAAGGGAAGACAGGAAGAAGGGGGACTTGTGGAGGAAGCGGGGACGGGTGGAGGAACAGGTAGGCAGAAGAGCGGGTGGGAGTGAAAGTCCTATTTCACAAGATTTATTATTATTAGTTCTTGAGCTATTTTCTCTACTCCACTCATAGGCTGAGACCTCTAGTCTGGCTCGGATCAAAAAGGCAGGAAACAAGAGCTCAGCATTCCCTGTCTCCTGGGGCTCCTCTTGAGTCCTAGAAGGTTCCATCCGGGCACAGACCCTGGTCACATTGGTGCCGCACACAGCGCTTTCACTGGGCCGCTTCAGTAATCAATTCTGTCCCTGTGTAAGCTGATGCGGCCCGTGAAGGTGCCTGTGCTAACTGTGTGTTCTCAGGCATTGCTAGAAGTCAGAACCCAGGGCAGCAAGCGCAGTCCAAGCACACGTTAGAACCCCTGCCCTGCTTCCCACGAGCCACAGCCTTGCCTGTACCCACGGTGCCACTGGCTGGGCGGGGCAGGGTCACAGCATGAAGATCTCAGGGTCTGGGCGGCAAAGCCAAGGCCTAGAGGGGACAGACGTCTGGGTCCGTTAGCTACAGGTGAGGGACCTCCAGCCTCATCCGTGGCTGCCACATCCCCTGTGAGCTGTGCCCTGGACTCAGGCGTGACCAGCCCAGGCGGGCTTACTGCTCTGGTGACAGGGAAATAAAACAAAAGATAGGGGCCCAGGCACTTGGGGGGTAAGGGCTGGCCCACTGCTTGTTAATTGTACCCCACTGACTCACCTGCCCGCATGTGTACATGTGTGTGTCTATGAGTATGCAAGTAAGCACTGTACCATGATTGTATGCATGTATAGTGTGTGTTCATGTGCATGTGTGTACATGCCACATGGATGCACTGTGCAACATATGCACTTTGTTCATATACATTCCACTGAGTCAGTGTTCTGTGCAAGTATGTACACATGTGTCCATATACTCATGTGTACGTTCAATGCAGTGCACACACACATACATATGTACTCAGTGTGTTCTATGTAGTGTGTGCACACATCTACATATGTATACTCAATGTGTGTGTTGTATGCAGAATGAACACATTTGTATATTTATACATTTATATACTATGTGTGTGTTCTACACATGTATGCATGTACATGCCATAGGATACACTGTGTGGTGGGTACATGTGCATATTAATATACATATTGTGTGCATGGGTACACACACTGTGTACACATATGTTCATGCAAGCATGCGTGCAAGCATTTGTATATGTGTGTGTGTTTTTGTGCATGTGTGCTATTAGGCATCCTGCCCCACGGGTATTTCAGACCCAATGTGCCTGTATTGGCCATGACCAGGGCCTCTGCCATAGGCTGGGCTTAGAAATCCATCTGTGTTCTGACTGGATCCTTCCAGAATCTCCATCCAAAGCACAGGCAGGGCCGAGTCGGGCTCAGGGTGCACCGGGTGGCTCTTGGAGAGCAGTTGGCTCCTAGCTCAGGGAGCCGAGGTCTTGCTTCCCACCACATTAAACCAGTTTGGGCCAGATCCAGCTCCGCCTGCACACTAAAGCCAAGCACGTTTAACAGGTTTATTTAAGGAACTTCCCTTCAGACTTGCAGGATTTGCACTGCCAGCACCTTGCCCCTGCTGGTCCGGCAGGTGGGTCGATGCACGCATTCCCACCTGCAGCTCTGCCGCTCTGGCATGGCCACATAGGATGGCCAGTGCCTTCAGATGGGCTTCATGGTGAATACACAGTGGCAGGTGACCAGCAGCCCTCTCCGGATGGCATCTCCCGCCAGCTGCCTGCAGCTGACAGAGGCTCTGCCCAAGCACAGCGTCCACAGTCTCCGAAGCCTGCACAGGATTTCTCTCCTCACTTATCTGACAGCTGCTGTCACCTGACCCACCTTAATCTCCTTCCAGGCCTGGGGGGAGAGCACTTCTCCTGGCTTTTCCCAGCAGCCAGGCCCCTAATCCTTTTAGTAGTAAACCTCAAGGCTGGTCACATCAGCTTGCCTCTCTTCTTGCATTTCAAAGGCGACCCCAGCTGGGGTGTGCTGTCCATCTGTGTCTGTGCATGGCCCCGTGTCCACACACACTGGAGGGGATGAGGCATCCAGCACCCACAGCCCTCTCTCAAGCAGGATGTCAGAATGCTCTGGCAACGGTTTTCAACCTTGCGAACAGGAGGCTTCCCCAGGCTGTGACCGATTTCACTCGGATCTGAGAGCCGCCGAGAACCTCTCTCATGGACAGTTAGCCCATGATCCTCCCCTGAGTGCCTGGGAAAGGCTGATCCTCACACCTTCGCTTGCCACTGTCTGTGCAGCAGCTGCCCCTCTGCCGGCTGATACCCCCAAGTCCTTCTTGCCTCACTGAGGTGCACAGGGCTGGATTTCTGACCAAGCCTCAGGCTGGCATCGGGAGAGGAAAATCCAGGTTTCACAAGGATGGAGAAAGACATATCCCCCACTCCAGTGGGGCTGGAATCAGGAGAGATGCAACAGAGGCAGGCCACCACCCATGTGGCTGTCACATGCACTCAGGGCTCTCTGTGTCCTGCCTTCCACATTCCAACTGCCCCTCCGCACCATGTCCCTCTCTCATCTCTGCACCAGCTACCATCTTCCCCCTCTGCCTTGATGACCTGCCAGATTTAACTCAAGAAGGGCATAGGTACCAACTCACCTAGTCTAGAAGCTTCCCTGACCCTCATGTTGCATGGAGATCAAGAGACTTCTGCCTGAAGGGGAGAGACAGGCAGACACAGAAGGGATGTGTGAAAAGTATCTGGTCCTCTCCTTCCTGTTGCCCCCAGGCAGTGTTAAAAATGAGGAACCTTCCCTCAGCCTCGCTCACCTCCTAGAGGTCCAATGGGAGTAAGCCGGTCTGTCTGCAACAAAATGGAAGAACTGGAGTTGGAGATAGGATGGGGTGGAGGCTCTGGAGATGAGATGCTCAAGGCCAGGTTGTTTTTCTAAAGAGCTCCTTGGTTTGTAGCCTCTCCACCCCGATTCTGAACTTGAGGCTTTCATAGTTGGCTGTGCATAGCTACGGATCATACCACCAATAGTTCTGGGGCAGAATCTACACCCTGGGATCACTCATCAGAGCGTTCCTCGCCTTTGGAAGACAGACAGACAAGCAGACAGACAGACAGACAGACGCGCGCGCGTGCGCACACACGCCCTCACTGTCCTGCCTGACTCTGAGGGCTCCACCTCTAGGGAGCTGCTGAGACGTCTGAGCCCCTGGCTTCACTCCCAGGGAGCCAGTCTCACTGATAGGGCACATGGCTCACATTTCTGACTGACTCTTGGTAGGATGCTGCCAGGTTTGGGACCACTCCTGGGAGCCTTCCACTGCATCTCATGAGTTGGCTGGTTCAAGGGTAGAAGGGAACAGCTTTGAAAGATGGAGAGCAATGGGGCAGGAGGCCAGCTTTGATCCTCTGAAGGGCCAGCGACTCACTTCTCCATGACTCCAAGACACGTAGCTGAGAGAGAGTGGTCTGTGGCCATTGGAGCCCGAGCTACGGGGAGCTGGTGGCAGCAGGGAAGGTTTAAGGACTTCAGGGTTCTGTGCCCAGAGGCCTCACCACTAACATATCCCTGCTCTGGTCTCTCTTCAGGTAAATTCCAGGATCACATGAGGGACTTTTAGATTTTAATTTTAAAAAATCTAATTTCTGTTTTGTTTGTTTTTGAGACAGGGTCTTGCTACATAGCTCTGGTGGTCCTGGAACTCACTTCGTAGGCCAGGCTGACCTCAGACTCAGAGATCTGCCCCTTCCTCCCCCTGCAGGCTAGGATTAAAGGTGTGTGCCTCCATCTCAGGCTGCACATGCGATTCTCGCCTGAGCTGAGCGCTCAGGTGGTTTTGCCTTTGCTGCTTTCATTGCGTCTGTGGCCTCTCCTCTCCACCTGCTGAACGGCTGGAGGGTCCCTGACCCACAGAGGCTCTGCAGGGCGCACTTTCCACTCAGCCTGCTAGTTCTTCCAGCACGGTCCCCTCTAACCTGCAGGGGCTAGGCCAGGGTGCACGTGTGCGTGCGTGCGTGCGTGCGTGCGTGTTAGGGACCCCTGAAGAGGGGATATCCTCACAGGGAGGCTTCTTCACACTCAGATGCCTGGGTGAAACCCCTTCTCCAGCATGGAGGGGGATTTTCAGACCTCGGAGTCTCCTGCCAGCTCCACACGCCGCTCCCCTCCTGCTCGCTCCTCCAGGTTCCTTCTTGCAGGTGGCTCCTTTCTCGCCTCCACTCGGTCACCAGAGCCTTTTCACCAGGTGTCCAATGGGAGGTGGCCTGTCACTCCTCCGCCAGTTCCCGCCTTCTTCTCTCAGACTGGCCCTGGTTGGTTTCCACGTTAGTCAATCTTCAAGTCTCCGTCCACCTCACTAGCCTAACCGCTACATTTCCCAGCACAGCCACTGGGTGGCGCCACAACGCCCGCTCTCATTCCAGTCCCTCCTGACCCCAGGTAACAAGCTGTCTGGAGGAAATGCCAGAGGGGAAGAAAGGAAGCCATTTAGACCTAGCGCAGACTCCGGCTCCTGTGACAGGAAAAGCTGGAGGTGATTTAACTTCCTTGGGCCGCTTATTAACAATGATGTCATCCACAGACCCCTTGTATCATGTCAAGCTTCAAGTTTATAACCAGACCACCAAAAGATAGCCACGCTGCTGCTTTTGCTCTGTCTCAAACCGACCACGCGGGTGTGGGCTGACATAGGAACTGAGGCTGTGCGCATGCCTGTATGCCCGTGCTTGCAAGTGAGTTGGAGTGGGGGTCACACAGAGGCACCAGACTCCACATGGCAACCATTACGTAAGAATCTGAGGTGGCACCGTGCTGTGCATCTCAGATTCGCGATCCTCCCGGCCCGACCAGCTCTGGTCCCTGGATTCCTGGATTCCTGGATTCCTGGATTCCTGGATTCCCAAGCGCCCTTGCTGCGGTTTGCAGAGGATGCCTGCTGCCCCCTGCTGGAAGAAAGTCTGCATTGCAACGCCTCCACCGAGGCTGCTGAGGGCTTTCCGCTTGCTGCCTCCGCTTCCCACCTCAGTCCACAGCAGCAGTTGGTGCGGTTATGGCAACCCTTGTCAAAATGGGACAGGAGCTTGAGAGAGAGCAATGAGAGGTGGCAACTCCCGGCCCTGTCATTTCTCCCACTCCAGTCAAGAGCAGCTGTGGCTCAGCCAGTGCCCACTGGGCAGTGATCGCCAAAGCCCTGCCTGTGGATTCAGCAGCTGGAAGGGTTGCCATTCACTCTGAACCCCGAGCACCGCATTTAACCATGGACCATCAATGGGCCATGACTGCTTGTGAATCAGCCGCTGCTGGGATTCTTAAGCAGAGCCCAAGACCCCACCACATGTACCTGGACCCACATGTTTTGGGCTAGCAGCCATGCTAATCTTCCTTCTACTTCTTCCGCTGGGGCAGAGCAGGGCTACCCTTCCCATCCATTTCAGGCCAGGCACTGTCATGTGACTTGCTTTTGGCCAATGATATGGCAGCAGGCTTGTTCTGTCTCTTACAGAAGTTTGACGACCCGGAGTGTGGGGTAAACCCAGTTTCTCTTGTCTATCAACTGCCAGGCAGGGGCTTCATGAGCTTGGGCACTGCTGTATGGTCACAGTGGGCCAGACTGAGTCCAGCAGTCCTCAGTGCCATGAGGCTGTCATGAACGTATGCTCATGGGACTTTGTTTTGGAGTTGTCACAACAACGGGGAACCTGCTGACAGGGGTAAAGCTTCTCTGAGAAAAGAGCAATTTCTCCTCACTTAACATACACTTGCTATAGAATGTGAAACACACCAGATGTGGGCAGGAGAGAGAAACAGGGGCTCCAGGGTGCTTTCAGAAACACTCGGAACCTTTAAGGAGACATATTTGGGGGTTCACAGTAACCCGGTAACAGCACCGAGGACAAGACTGGGGTCACCCCTCTTTCACTAGCAATGTCCCACCAACTCCTATTTCTGTCAGACTCGTTTATTAGAAGACCAGACCAGAAATGAGGCAGGTCAAGAAGGAAAGCTGAGCCAGCCCCACCTGCTGGGGTGAGAGGGGTACACCCAGCCTCTGAAGCCTGAGACTGAAGGTCCCTGGCGCCACCTGGTGGTACTAACTGGCACTGCTTGGTGACCAGGCCATCCGCTGGTGGTTGGCAGCGTCAGGGCAACCGACACATAGGTTATCACTCAGAGTCTTCTGCTGGGTCCTGCACACCTAAGAAGAGGACAGAAGACGCTGGGTGGAAGGCCAGTAGCAGGTGTCCAGGGGGCAGCATCACTCAGAGCCGTGTGGGCAGCCGACACAAGCCAGACTCAGCTGCCGCTGTGACGGGAAGCCAGGCAGAGGGTTTCCCAGGACCAAGCCTGATTCTATCACTGGGACAGCGGGTCCCAGAGCTAGTGGGAGTCCCTGTCAGGAGGACAATCCACACTTCGCTTCCACTACAGGTGGGCACCTTGGCGCCAGGCCGAGAAGGGCAGAAGCTGGGGGCAGCACTGCCTGTTTCTGTGCACACTCCAGGCCTGTGAGCTGGCACACTCATTCCTCCCAGGGGGACGAGCACATGAATAAAGGAGAAGCAGTGAACACATGTCCACAGCACGGGAACAGAGTGGCCTGTCCCAAGAGGCCCGGTCAGAGCTTTGCCGCAGAGCAGTCATTCTCCAAGTCACTTAGCACACATCCAAATGAAACAAAAGCCCATGTAGCCTTTCACACTCCTGTTTGCCAGCCCCCCAAAATGAGCCACACCCCCAAGCTCTCATCAGTGGGCTGTTCAGAGTGCCAGGCTGCCACCGTCTAAGGCAGTGCACAGTCAAGAAAGAAGGATCAGAGGAAAGCACCACAAGGAACAGGGAGCTTCGTGCTGGTGTTGAGGCGAGCCATCTGGGAGGGAATGCTTGGCGCAACACTGTGCATGAGTTAGAGGAAGGAGGCAGGATTGTAGGGGGTCCTAGCAGGAGAGAAGACTCAGAGCAGAGAATACCTTTCTAGAACACCCTCAGACCTCAACAGTCTATCCTAAGGAGCATGGTGGCCACAGACATTCACTGGACAGATGGGCAGAGCAGACTCTCGTGGGGAGACTCACATCTGAGCCTCACACTGCCTCAGCCAGATCACGGCTTTCCAAAGATTGGGGGATGAGGTAGGCCATTGACCTGTGTTATTTCCAACCTCAAGGGGTCTCCACCAGACGACACATGGCGCTCACCTCACAGGTGACAACTCCTGCCCTTGCCCAATGAGGCGAGTCCAACATGCCCAACCCCTGCCAGCTCAATGACACAACAGTACCAAATCCCTTGGAAAGTTCCAGAGCCACGACCCACACCCATCCCCAGCTAGAGACTGACAGGAACAAGCTCCAAGAAGCCCCGAGGTAGGCTGAGTCCTGAGTGACCCGGCACTGCCACACTTCCCCTCCCAGGGGGACACGGCTTGGATCTTATTCTTCTTGGAGTGGCAGGGGCTGGCTACGGGGTCCCCACATCTGGAGATCCTGAGCCAGTGCCAAGTGGGGGCAGCAGAGAGCTGCAGAGAGCATAGCTGGGGGAGGGGAGCACAGGGTGCCATGTATCCTGGTTACAGTTTCTGTCAACTTGATGCAAGCTAAAGTCGCCGAGAAAACGGCTTCACTGGATTAGCCCGTGGGGTACTTTCTTAATTGATGACTGACATGGGAGGGCCCAGCCCACTGTGGGCAGGTGGTCCTGGGGGGTATGAGAAAGCAGGCTGCACAAGCCAGCAGGCCGCTCCTCCACTGGCCTCTCCTGCCCCGACTCCCTTCACGATCCTGCGGGAAGTAAGATGAAACAAACCCTTTCCTCCCCTGGCCGCTTTCAGTCACGGTCTTTATCACTGCAACAGAAAACTCAGACCTGGAGGCAAAGATGAGGAGGGGAAAGGAAGGGAAAGGAGGGGAGGAGAGGAGGTCACTACCTCTCCTTCATCCTGCCTTCCCTGGCACCAGAAGGATGGCAGTGTCTGCAGAACCACATGGCTAAAGGAGCCCAGGTTCTGCGGTGGAAGGTGTCCCTGAGTCTGCTTCCCCAGGATGGGGTGTGGTGGCGGGTGCGGGTACATGGTGCACCAGGAGACCTAGGGGCACGTGGGCCTCTGCCAGGGATGTGTTGAGGTTGTGGTTCAGGCACACGTCTTGGTCCCTGGCGTAGGAACCACACCCGAGGGACAGGCCACTCTGTGCGGAAAGGGCATGGAGTGCCCAAAATGCTTCTGTGCTTGTAGGCACTGCACTTCCCAGGAACCTGCTGGGTGCTGGGCACCACCCAAACTGTCGTAAAGCATGTGTGCATGGCACTGTCCAGGAGCTTTATAGTGGGAGGGGTCCTGAAGATTGTCCCCCTGTTCCAGGCTCAGGGCTCACACCACGCCCAGAAGCCATGGCTTATGTAGGAGGGCGAGGCCCTTACCCGGCACTCAGAAAGGACTGATTGCCCATGCCAAAGGAGACGGTAAATGAACACACCAAGACAGGAGGACATGAACAAACATGAACACAGGCCGGAGCCCTGGAAAAGAACCTCCCCACAGCAGGCACCACCCAGACCCTCTTTTAGGATAATGACTGTGGGTCAAGGGAGCTAATTTCTTAAGTGGAAGAGCGAACAGACAGCTAAGCACTTGCCTTTCCCTGCACACCCAACATTTTGGTACCCAGCCCTTACTCATTGGCTGCTCGTGGGCGCCATCAAGTGGTAAGATGTGGTTACTACAATCTTCAAAGAGGCCAACTCCAGCCTGAAGAGAGAGAGCAAAGAGCTTGTCAGCCTAAAGGAGAGACTCCTTCATACACTACGGGCTTAATCATCAGTCAGTCCATCAGCCAGACAGTAACAGGACTTTGAGAGGATCCTCAAATGAAAATACTTGATTCCACATTCTTGTGTGTCCCACCATACCGGGACACTGGGAAAGTGGGAGCAGAGATCAGTTCCATTGTTTCCTTTAAAGGGTGGGACACCACAGCAGACTCTGTTTATTCTAATTTCCCCTCCTTCACACCCCCGTGCTCCAGCATAGTCCGTGAGTGCCTCTGGGAGCCCCAGCACACCCCAGCAGCTCGCCCATGGTACATGGCATTACAGGCTCAGGTGCTATGGCTGGACGCAGCAGCCCCCCACCCCCACATCCCCCGGCTGCACTTTGGAACACAGGGCAGATTGGGGGAGGGGGGGAGGACTCACACCTAAAGGTGCCTGGATGAGAACAGCTGGTGACGGCGGCCATTCCCCGCCCCGTGAGGTGTGCCATGCTCCTCTAGCACCTGTGACTAGATCTTATCTACAGAGAGTCTTCACGGATGCAAGGTCATCCCCTTATCCATGGGAGCACAACCCAGGATGCCCACCAGACGGGGTGGTAGCCAAGACCCATGGTGGACAACCCGAACTTTCCACACACGCACCAGGTCTTCCTGCACATACGTTCCCGCCGTGGTGAGGTTTAACCTACAAATTAGGCTCAACAAGAGATAATGGCCAACAATAAATAACTAATAAAACGGAACAATTCTGATGGCGCACCGTAATAAGCGTCATCTGGAAATTAGGGACGGCTTATTTCTGGAATTTTCCGCTTAATAGTTTCAGACCCACCGTAACTGAGAACGTGGGAAACAGAGGTGGTAAGGAGGGAGCCGCTGCCCTGAAGCTGAGGCAGGAGTTGGGTTGGGATGGGCTGAGAGGCTGACTGGGAAGGAAGGCTGGGGCTACCTGAGGCAGAAGCTGGAGTGACAGAACGCCAAGGAGGGCCGGGAGCCACAGGGCCAGAAGCGACCGCGGGCTGCGGACACCCGGATGTGGAGCTGCTGAGGTGAGCCAGGAGCCGAGGCCGCTGGCAGAAGTCCCACAGGACCCCACAACAGCTCACACCTCCAATGGCCTCCAGATAGCAGGTGACCTCCGTGGCCAGGCACCGGGCACCAAAGTCCTCAGAGCCTGCTTCCCCCACCCCACCCCCAGCCAAGAGGGGGAAGGGCTCCCCAGAGAGGAATGAAAGGGACGAGGAGCAGCTGCTGGGGCTTGGTTCGCACCTCCTTTGCCTGTATGGAGGGATACAAATGACCTGCTAGCGAACGGAAAACACTGATTCATTACCCCTGATGTGTGATGATGGGTTAATTATTTTTCTAACTGAGGAGAGCCGCCTTCTGACAGCAGGTGGAAATGAATTCTCCACTGTTCTAAGGACTGATTGGCCCAGGACAGGCGAAAAAACTGGAGAACCTAATTAAATCGGGAGGCTCGTGAAATAAATGGAGCGGGGCGTTTGTTTGCTTGCCGCTGACGGGGATTAACGAGGAGGACTGGGGAAAGAATTGGGAGGGCTCCTGGGATGGGCTTGGCCCGGGAGGTGGAGAAAGAAGGAGGAGCCACATGGCGGTGGGCGGTTCCAATGAACACGGGAGGCCGGGGGCTGCTTAACGCGCTTTGGGTTCTTTGGGCATCAACTAAATATCAGAAGTAGAGGTCAGGACAATCGGATGGCAGGCGACGGCTCCACCGGACTATGCTGTCTGGCCCGTGTGCTTAGAGTTGACCAGAGGTCGGTGGACACCTTCCGGAGCCCCAGTTTCTAAATCTTTCCAAGATGTTTGAAGTTGCCACATCCTCAGTAAGAGCTGTACTCACTGGCCATGCACAGCAGAGAGAGGGTGAAATGGACCTTTGGACTTGGCTATGGTGAAGGCCTCTCACTGGCCCTCTAGCCTAAAGGGCGACTCCTTCCACCAGGATGTCCTCTTGTCCTCTCTGGGCCCTGGAAGGTGCCCACTACTTGCTGAGGGGGATTGCAGATGGCCTCTTCCCCTGGAGCCTGACCGTTCCTACCCGGAGCTTGGCATAGGTCATGTACCCATCATTTACCAGAAAGCAAGACCTCCCTCCCCACCTTTTTTTTTTTAATTTATTTATTTTTATCTCAATCACAGGTTAGGTACTTTGAATCCCAGGCGTAGCCCCCTCCCTCATTCCTTCCTACCC
>CM053746.1:3369049-3556224 GCA_028658305.1 Pachyuromys duprasi | reverse complement strand
CCTAGAACTCATTGGCACAGGAGACTTCTTCCTGAATAGAACACCAACAACACAGGCTTTAAGATCAACAATCAATAAGTGGGACCTCATGAAGCTGAAAAGCTTCTGTAAAGCAAAGGACACTGTCATCCGAACGAAACGACAGCCCTCCCCACCTTTTAGAGTAGGCCCTCCGCTCCGGCTTCGCAGGCCCGGCTGCTGCTTAGAACTGATGGCCTTAGAGCCTGCCAAACCATCCCAGGAGGCGCTCAGTTGGGAGGGCTGTCTCCACCCCCCACTCCCCTCTGCCCCCCCATCACGCACACACACATGCACACGCCCTTCCACCTGCAGCAGGCAGCCAGGCTGCCAGGTCTCTGTGCAAACTAGAGGGTGACCCTAGATGGATGCCTATGTTGCACACACACCCCCACCCCTCGGGTCCTGAAACCTAGCCTGCACTCCAGAAAGTCTGCTGGTGGAAACTGGCTTTCCCCAGCCAATGGGGAAGAGCACAGAGAAGCCAGTCCATGCCAGCCCAGCTTGCCGCACGGAGCACCCGTCTTCCGGAAAGAGCCTACTACATGTTTATTCCATGACTGCTCTCTCACCTTGTGGCAAACATTTCCTGGGACACAGGGAAGTCACGGTGGTGGACGCCGCAGCCCCGGCAGCCCCAATGGGCCACCATTTCCCTGCTCGCCCGGTCATGCATCTGCTCAGCTCCTCTCAGAATGTTTGCTTTATCATCTTTGATGCACGTGAAAAAGTCAGCCCCAGGCAGCACGCTCTGCCAGGTACACCGGCCGCTGGTTAGCAACCGAGCTAGGTGAGGTGGCACCCGCCTTTAATCCCAGCACTGGAGGTGCTAGTCTCAGCTCCCTCTCACAATACGCCTTCTGCCCCTTTTTCATTGCTCACTTCTCCTTAAGAGACAATTCCAGGGCTTATTTCCCTGTGGCCCTGCTGGCCGTTGGGTGGCCTTCCCCTCTGGGCGCCTACCCATTCTGACACACAAACATCTTTTGGGTTGGATCCATACTGGAAGCTATTTCTTACTCGTTTATGCTGTTTCCTTCGAGGACAGAGCTGGGGGAGAAAAGCAGAAGTGCCTTCTCCCCAGCTGCTGCCTGCGTCGGGAACGGAGTCACAGTCGGCACAGGGTCAAGGCCCCCAGGCCCTACCTGCAGGTCTGACTGGGTGCCCCCATTCTGCCCAGGGCAGCCAGCCTTCTGAGGTCTGCTGCAGCACCTGCCCACGATGGCACCCACCTCCTCCCGGACCCCTGAGGATGCTGCCTCTCCTCATCTTGCTTTCATCTTGCCCTCCGTGAGATCCCTCTGCCAACTGTGTTGTCTTCCCATCCCATCTTCCTTTAAAGATTTTACATGGGTATATGTGTGTGTGGTGTGGTGAGTACGTGTCTGTGTGCACACATGTGCCGAGCACACGTGTGTAGGTCAGAGGACAACTTGCAGGGTTGTCAGTCCTCTCCTTCTGTCATGTAGGTCCCAGGCATCAAGCATGGGATGCCGAAACAGGATGTGCTTCCTCGCTAGCCTCCGTCCTATCGTCCGATGGCCACCAGGCAAACTTCATGGAGCTGTGGTACAAGGTCCCAGTGACCACACGCAGGAGCCCTCTGTTCGCTTAACGAGCTCACCCTCAAGGGAAAAGGCTGCTGTCATGCAGCCATCACTCCCGGCGTAGATGGTACAAAAATTATAAGATACTGTGCTCTTTGTGTCTGTAAGTAGGGGTGTGGGTTTCTGTGAAGTTCCAGGAGGTAGGGTACAGGCCACTTCCCCTTCCCCAAGTCAGAGCAAATTTAAGTGTCTGATAAAAGCAGCAGCAAGCCACACAGGTGCCATAAGTGAGCACGTACATCGTCCCATCATTGGCCAGAGCCTTGGACATTTGCCTCCATTATTAAATAAGTTTCCACTGAAGGATCTCGAGGGAAGGCAGGGGCTTGTGCTTCCAGCCGATGGACTCTGGGCCAGCCACGTGCTCCCGAAGTCAGTGTTGCCTCTTTCTGCAGAAGCCAGCAGGTTGACTGGGGATCCAGAAGCGGACATGACAACCTAGTCCAAACCCCACACTGGGCCCCGAATCTGCTGTGAAGAGGAGAGTAGTAGAGGAATCTCTCAGGACGGGGGACACAGGAGTGTGGGGCATCTTAGAAGTTACAGAGGAGGAAGGAAGGAGGATGGAAAAGAGGATGGAAAGAGTGTAAACTGGATAGTGATGCCAATTCTAGACTTTGGGGGAAGGAAACCTTCTGAGAGCTTGTGAGAGAGCCCTGCTCAGACAAAGGCAAAGCTGCTTCCTCTCTGACCCTCGTGGCTCAGGGGACAAGGCTAGTCACAATGAGGGTGCTGGGATCAGCTGGTCCTGTGTCCCCATTCTGCCTCCTCTCTTTGCCAGCTTGGAGACACTTCAGCAAGAGCTGTTTCTGTCTGAGCCCCCTTTCCTCACCTATAAAATGAGGGTCCCAGGGTACTGCCTCCTAGTCCATGCTGGAATTCACAGCAATGCCTGCTGGAACCGTGGCAGAACACCTGGCCCAGGCAAGCACCCATGACCTACAGTGCAGCTGTCACTACATAGTTCCTGGTCACGGGGAGACATAGCTTGACAGAAGAGGGCAGAAGATGGCATCACCAGATGGACATAGACCCTATGTGGTTCTGAGCTGCTCAGGTGGGGAGGGTGGTCTGTGAGCTGGGAGCATTGGAAATTTTACACGAAGTTAAAAGCTTCTCAGTCAGGCAGGCAGTGAGTGGCTGAGGCTTCACCGGGACCTGGAACCTGGGCTCAGGTCAAGCTCCTGGGAGACACAGGAACTCAAGACCCCAAATTCAAAGATACCCAGACCATGGGATCTGATGAGGCCCCTAAGGAGGCATCTATGATAGTCTATCAGTAAGAGGTATGTAGCCAACGAGATTCACAGAGCTTGGTTGAATTAACACCAAATCCATCTATATAACCACAACAACAATTATAACAACAGGTAAACCCAAAGCTGATAGAATTATTGTAATTTTCCCTGAGTTAGTAGGCTCTCCCAGAGACTAATTCTTCTATTATCAAAGCTCTCGTTATTTTTATTTACGAAGGTGAAGTTCATATAACACAAAATAAGCCCTTTTCACATTCCTAAACCCCTACCAGCTATGTAAGAGTGCTCCAGTTTCTCATCATCAAAACTCGTTATTTTCTTTTTCTTAAAAAAAAAAAAAATCTAGTGGTGTATAAACAGCGGCGACCAGCGACTTGTTTGTAGACCTGACCTTCTGGGACCTATCGGCCGCACACAGAGGGAGCGGGCGCCATTCCTCTGTCTGTATGGAGCATTCTAGGCATGAAGCAGAATAGGCAGCTAGGCGCCGGAGTACCTGAAAGCCCAGGTGTGCTGAGCCTGGGAGTGGGCAGGGGGGTCCAACACGCCCCTGAGGTGGGCAGCTGCCAGGAGCCCCTTGTATAGAACTAAGGTGTGCATTGGTGACGGCAGCATATGGCCTGCTGTGACGATGTTGTCTGGCTCCTGAGACCCCTTCACCCCAACACCCCTGGAATCTGCTGATGGAGCCACATGGCATCACGGGAGGGCACAGCAGCCTGCCAGTACTTTGGGTGAGTTTTAATGCCCAGTGGTGTCTACAGGAAGAGCAGATCTCCTCTTTCTCCCTATCCACTGCCTCCACCACCGCCGCTGTCCCCTGCGAACCTCCCCTCCCAAGGCCCACCACAGTGCCTGGGGCTTGAAATCCAAACGAATGGTTCCTTGACTTCTGATGGGGCTGTGGGAAGTTGAAAGCCGCCTGAGCCAGAAACCCATGCGGCACCCCCGACCTTCCGTGCACGGAGCTTGGCACACACAGCCTGGAGCAGGCATGCTGGCTTTTCCCTTGGTGACCATGTGCTGGCTGGGAGACATGCTTGTTCCACTGGCCAGCATCCTGTGAATGACCATGCTGCCTGTGGCCAGCGTGGCCTGGAAAAGAGCAAGGTTTCCAGGGACTGTACATCACCTTTGAATCCCTGCAAAGGAGGGCAAGTGACTTAAATAGACCTGTTATCAGTTGGGGACCTTCTACACCCAGAGCCACCAGCCCCGTTCTTGGGCAGCAGTGGCTCACTGGGCCTGGCTCTCTCCAGCACTCCCCTGTAGCTGTAGGAGGACTTCCCCACGGAACACATGGCCTGCAGCCCTGCCCAGGCACCTTCTCCTGCCCCCAGACTCAGATTCCCCTCTGTGGACCCTCTCTCTCCATCCCCTGCCTGCCTGTGACTCCCACAGCTCCACCGGCCCAGTCAGACTGTGAGTCCGTCACTGCAGGCCCAGGGGCTCATTCTCCCATGTTGCCTGCAGCATTCATTCATTCATCCCTTCATTCCTTCATGCAGCCAACAGTCACACACCTTCCATGCACAAGTCCAGAGGAAGCTTAGCCCTGGGGCCCACAGAGGTAAGTGCCCTTAGCACAGGGCCAGTGAGATGTGACATATGGAGATCAGTGTGTGTGCAAGATGTGTCACAGAGATACATGTGTTCCGTGTATGTGTGCATATGTGTGAATGTGTGAGGTGCACATGCACAGGTGGCTATACATTCGTGTAAATGGTTATGGTGAAATGTATCTGTTTACATGTATATGTGTGTGTGTATGATTGCATGGCTACATGATTGGGTGTGGCATATTACATGTGTTATGTATATTTTGCATGAATATCTGTAGTGTGTATGCTCAGGCTGAATGCTTGTGTGTATGTGAACATGCTTGTGTGTGTATGTTAAAGTGTATGTGTATGTATGGAGGCATGTGCTGCATAGATGTATATGCGTGTGAATGTATGTAGCATGTTAAATATGTATTTTGTATGATCATGTGTGGTGCATGTACATGGTCTGAATGTTTACACATCTTTCTAGTCCAGTCACTCAGCTTCCAGCACCTACTGCCATGCCTGCAGTTGCTGCCATGATGCACTCTTATCACGCTGGAACTATGAGCCAAAATAAGCCCTTCTACAAGGTGCCTTGGTCATGCTATTTTATCACAGTAACAGAAGAAGTGAACATATATATACATGTATGTTAATGCATGTTTGTGTTAGGGTGTGTGCTGCATGGAAGTATACATTATGAACATATATGGCACATTTAATGTGCATTTTGTATGAACATGTGGTGTGTATGCATGGCCCAACTGTTTATACATATGGAAATATGTATGTATATTAATGTATGTGTGTGTAAGGTTGTGATGCTTGGGTGTGTGGTACATTATATGTGTTGTATGTGTTTTGTATGAATGTATGTGGTCTGCATGCATGGGCTGAATGCAAATAAATTTGTGTGTGTAAGTATGTAAATGTATGTGAAGGTGTATGCTGCACTGCTCCACGTTTGCAGATAGAATGTTTAGTATAAGATGTGTGGTATATGCCCACATGTCATGTATATATTAGGCATGATTTCGTGGAGAAGTGCTTGTCCAAATGTTAACATATATGTGAATATGTACACATGAATTTTAATGTGATTCCAGTGTGAATGAGCTGCTATATGGGTCTATGTGTATAAATGTATGTGGTACCTATCTGAGCATATACTCTGTGTGTGACACATATGCACAGGCTGAATACATGATATATATGTGAGCGCTGCTGTGAATATGTTTGGATATGTGTATTACAAGGATGTATGAGTGCATGAATATGTAGATGTAAATGTGTATGGCATACAGGCGCATGTTGAATGCATATATGTATGTGCATATATGTGTATGAATTTCTGTGCCATGTTGAATGTATGCATGCACATGAGTCTGTGGTAGTTAGGTGTATGTGTGTGCACATGAATATAAATGTGTGTATGTATATGATGTATATGCAGATATGAACCTGTGGTGTGAGTACACACATGCACGTGTGTGGGAGTTCACATGTGTGGAAGAGTTCTTAGTGTGTTGTAGGTATACATGTGATGTTTGTGTGTGCATGCCTGTTGAATATATATGTGTGTGGTACACACATGTGCATATATGTGATATGATCCCTGTGACGGTACAGGAGGCCATCACACCCCTCTGTATGTGCACACATCGGGACCAGCATCCGGGAGCCACCAAAGCACCTCCTTCAGCCTCTTCCACCACGGAGGAGTGCTGTCTCTCCCAGAAGCTCTGCAGGGCTGGGTGCTGGGAAGGGGCCCCCGGCCGCTGTCCTCACCTTATGAGAGCCTAAACAGTGTGGCGGCCCCATCACAGAGAGCCACTCGGACCTCCCCCTTGGCAGTCCTGTGTGCTGCAAGGGGCTATGAAGACCACGCATGCTCACTCTCCTCATGGGCCCCTGAAGGAGAGATGCTGAGGGCGGCAGGCATCACAGGCCTCCCTCCCCGGATGCTGCTTCTGGAGGCTTTCCGGACTCTGTCTCGTGGAAGCTTGGGTGTGGAGGGACTTGGGGAGGCGTGGACACTCAGGCTGGCGTGGCTGCCTCAGGGGCTTCAGGAGTCTGCCCGGTCACCTGCTGTCAGGCAGAGGCCCCCACCGGTGGGCTTTTCCCTAAACGTGGCCAGTTCAGAGCCAAGGCCAGCAGGAACAAGCCCCCAAGGATGGCCAAGCTGCACCTACGGCAAGAGACACTTTGGTGGGATCTATGGCGGGCCCACAGGTAGATGGGGGCAGATGCCAGGAGGCTGCCTGCCGGGCAGTGCAGCCGAGCGCTGAGGCAGGGAGCATGCACACCTGCAAGCCTGGTCCACACCGTCCTTCGGGGACCTGGCTGGCATCCACACACGATGGCTTCCTCAGGGCAGACTGCTGCCGTCCATCTGCCCCTCTGCTGGTGGCCTGGGCTCTGTGCCATAGGATGTGCAGACAATGGGCACACGACCAGCTACCCACGTAGGTGGTATGGGTCTCTGCAGAGCAGGTACAGTGGGCACGGAGGGCAGGGCAGTGCTGCCTTCAGGAGAAGGATAGACAAAGGGAGTGAGGTGGTCCAGGCTGCTGGGAGGAAGCGTCCACAGGCACACTGGCCTCATATTTGCAGTTTTCCAGGTCCCGAAGCTGCACAGAAAGCTCCAGCGGTGAGCTAGGGTGGGGAGCAGGGCTTCCCAGAAGCGAGGGCCCCTTGCCCACATCAGGGACTTGCAGGCTACATTTTCCAATAAAATGCAAATCAGCGATTGCCTTACTGAAGAACTGGGGGGAAAAATCAGTGTAAACAAAATCTCTGTTGCCATGGAGACCATTAAAAATAGACTGCCTGCCCTCCCCTTTCTTTCTGGGTAATGTGCTGCCGAGTTCCTTCACAACACATTATTATTACTTTTTAATTATGAATAATTTCCCTCTTTCCTTTCAAAGATGGATTAGCACACAGAACTTCCCAGTAGATGCCCCTCAGAATGGACCCATCCTGACGTGGGCACACAGGTGGGCCTGGAGTTCACACATGGGGGAGGGTCCAGGTCCATCCGTGCTCATCCCACCTGCTGTCCTCTCTCCCTTGGCCTGATGCCTCCATGTCAGTTGGTCTGCTTCCTGCCTGCCTGTCTGCCAGCCGCTCCGATTCAGGTTATGATCCGAGGCGTGTACAAGCAAGCGGGAGAATGCCTCCAGGGTGGTGCCACGTGCAAGGAAGCAAACCTGGAGCAGGGTGTCCCACCCAGGGAAATGCCCTAGCATCTACTGGCTCCTGCTGGCTAGGCAGAGCGGGGTCCTGGGGCCTGCTGCAGGGGCGTGGGCTTGGCTCACTGTCAGCATCTGTGTTCCAGGCCCAGCAGCTGCTGATTGCCTATGGCCAGGAGGAGCCATTTAGCCACAGCCTGGAAGAGGGTTGAAGACAGCCAAGGTGGCCCTCAGCTCCATGAAGGCAAGAGTGACAGCCACAGAGTGGTCACCACAGTCTAGCCCTCTGTCCCCATAGGGTTCGCAGCCACTGATCTGGCAGCTGCCAGCATGTGGGCTAGCACACGGAGAACAGTGACCACCATGGCACATGTGAGACAGACCCATCCCACCATCCAAGGTGTAATTTCATCAAGTGGCTGCCCAGAGATACCTCACCGTATCTAAGGTCCCTGCACCAGACATCAGAGACCCGCTGACCCTGAGTGACCACAAAGGCTCCAGACCCTGAAGCCAGCTACAGCCCAGCAGGCCGGGATGGGCTCTCCATTGTTTTAAGAGCAGGTGTGTTTCTAAAGAACCAAAGTCTGGCCCAGACATGCATGTCAGGTTAGAGGTTCTAACCCCAGGCTGGGCTCTCAACATGTCAAGGCCTTCTTGTATTGTTGTGGGGTTGTCCGTGCCATTGTTGAATGGAGGGGATTTGTGTGACCTTGGGGATGACCCACCTGATGTTGATGGGCCCGGACGAGTCCCAGGGGCCTGGAACATCTCAGTCCATCATATCCTAGCACAAACAACACTGGGGAAAGAGCCTCCAGTCAGAAGGGTCCCACAGTGCAATGTGGTGCAGGTATGACGCCAGTCTCAGGCCTCCACACACATGCAATCATGCATACACACACACACACACGCACACACACACACACACACACACGAGAGAAGGGGAAGAAGAAGGAAAGCATTGATGACCCTTGTGCCATGTGTCTTGAACATACATGTGTCTTAAAGAAGCAGAGTTGGGCAAAATGACTCACAAAAATTCCTGCAGGATCTCTCTACAAGGCTCCCAGCTTGCAAAAATAGAAAGGAGAAGGAAGGGGGTGGCGGGGGATGAGGAGGGGGCGGAAGCCAAAGACTCGTTTGTTCTGGAACTGGATATGACAGTTGGTACTTCAATGCAACCCTGAGTGCATATGGCACCTTGAACTTCACACTGAAGTAGCACTGAGCCTTGTTATGGAGTATGTTTTACCACAGTTATTAACACACATGCATTTGTGTGTGTGTGCATCTGGAGGCCAGAGGACAGCCTTGTGTGTCTTTTCTCAGGACCACCACCTTGCTTTTTGAGACAGGGTCTCTCACTAGGATCTGCGGCTTGCCTGTTCAGCCATGCTGTCTGGCCAGAAAGTCCCCTGGGACCCATCTGTCTCTGCCTCCCACGGTGCTAGGGTTGTAAACAGGCACCAATCACACTTGGCTCTTCACTTGGGGGCTTATGATTGAACTTGGCTTCTCCTGCTTGTGTGCAAGCACTTTATAGGCTGAGCCACCTTCTCAGGCCCCCAAATATGTTTTTAAAAGTCACCGAGACATTGCTGGCCTCATTCAGAAGATGTCAGCAGCCAGCTCCAGCCTCCTCCACTATGTACACACACAGACACACACAGAAGCATGTAAACACACGCATGTAGTCATGCAACACACATGCACACACACACACACACACACATCTCCATGCTAAACCCTGGCCAAGCTCCCTCTACACTACAGGAAGCCCCCACTCCAATTTCCGTTAGTAACTTCACAAAAGGCGCAGAGCACCTGGCAGACTATCTCACAGAAGGTGCTCAGGTGGAGGATGGCTCATTCCTGCCGAGCTAACACAATCAGGGGACAGGCCATGCGTGTGTCGAGCAAGGATCTGCTTCCTTTGGCCGCACATAGAGATGCACCCACACCAAGGTGTGTAGGCTGTGGCCGGTCCATGGCAGCAGCCAGACCAGGCTGCCAGGAGGTGTGAGTCACAAGAAGAACACGGAGATGAGCTGGTCAGGGCAGGGGGAGGTGGCCGGGGGCATACAGTGCCTCCCAAGTCTGAGAGGCACATGCCACCTGCTGCTCCAGAAGGCGTGTCTGCCCTGGAAACAAAGAGGGGGGTGCTAGGCGGAGCAGGCAGGATGGTACAAAAGGTTCACCAGGACGCGGGCAGCAGCAAACCTGGGACCTCAGCAGGGCTTTAGCAGAGCAGGATTAAGGGGGCCTGCACCCTTCTTCCCTTGCTAACTTGGGTTGGGTCACGACCCAGCCTCAAATGTGTCTTTATTTAATTTACAGCAATTATACTCACATTCTGCTAGACAAATAGATTTTACAAGCTCTCGGTTAAATGTGGATAATTATGGCTGCTGGTGTCTTGGGACCGTATGTCCAAGCACGGGAGGAGGAATCGCAGCCCGGGCCCTCCTAACGCCGTAAATTAGCAGGGAACATCCCTGTGGCGGAGAAGCAATTACCCACGATTTCATTTTCTCTCATGTCGCCTCCCTGCCTGCTTGCCGCCCTCCGCGCGTGTGCACACGGACGTGTGCGCGCCTGGCACATGCTGCTGTCTGCGGCTCTGTTACTTAGGCTTGCTTATTTTATGTCCCACTTTGAGCTTGTCCCTGGGTTGAGATGCATTCTGCCTATACCTGGAACCATCCACCGTGACGGCAGCTGGGCACGCACGCACCCCAGAGCGCAGTGCAGCCCTGATTACCCAGCACCCCTCCAACCCTCCGCCCACAAACGCCACCATCAGGGAGGTTTCTGGAAAGCCAAGAACAGACCAGAGCCTGAGAGCTGCCGAGAGCTGTGCCCATTTCATGTGAGTGTAGATCAAATAGAAACTTTGGGAGGCAGCTACCTCGAGGCAGATGATGACAGACAGTTCTACATGTGTGTATGTGGATGGGAATGGCGTGTGCATAAGCATGCATGTATTAATATGTGTATACACATGCATCTATGGACCCCAGAGGCAGCCCGGGGCCCTGAGGTTCACAAACGTGTGAAGCGGTGTGGTCCTGG
This sequence comes from Pachyuromys duprasi, assembly GCA_028658305.1. NCBI lineage: Eukaryota > Metazoa > Chordata > Mammalia > Rodentia > Muridae > Pachyuromys > Pachyuromys duprasi. The sequence goes on along the minus strand of CM053746.1, from coordinate 3,545,524 downwards.
TGCAGCTCCTAACATCCTGAGCTTAGCATCACCGTCTCTATGTGCGGTGAAGAGTCATCTCCCTCTGCAGAGCTTTCTGCTGTCGAGTGTGAGGATCTGCTGTGCACAGCACTGCCGATCTGTGGGAGCCCCGGGTGCCAGGCATCCCGTGCCCCCCTCCTGCCCTCAGAGGACCAGGGGAGATAGGGGGTGCTTTGCAGGTGTGCCTCCTTTTAGGCAAATCTGATATTTAAAACCCAGAAATTAGCTGGTGAGTCACTTCCCCCAAATCCTCCTCCTATGGAAGCAGAAGGTTATCTGAGTCCATCTTGCTGTCGTTGAAGCAATACTGTGTCTACAAGTCTCTCAGAACATACAGATGGCACCCAGTCAGCCAGGGACCCCCCAAGGGAGACCCAGGAGGAGACATGAGAGCAGGTCTCCAGGGCAGGGAGGTGCTGGCAGGTGATGTATTAACAGGCCAGCAGGGTCCGCTTAGGCCTCCGCCCTCCAGGGCCATGTCCGGTCTTGTCTTCTGTCCCTTGGGGGCTGACCCTGGGAAAATGGCCTGGGATTCCAAGGGTGTCTTTGTGTGGTGAGTCCAAGGCAAGGCAGGACAGCCCAGGGAGCAGAATGGCATACTGTTCTTCTTTGTCCCCTAACTTATGCCCTGGGGGGACATGGTCATGTTGACTTAGGAGGCAGGAGCTACACACTGAGTGATTTATACTGGCTGGAGGGAGGGAGAGCCTGCAGGGAGGCAGGCTGGGCTTCTCCCCTTGGCTTGTGGCAGGTAGGTGCTCTGCCTATTTTCACGGGCCTGGGGTATTGAGCCAGCCAAGGAGAGGCAATAGGATGGGTAACATGAGGTGGGGCTTAGCCATGGCTGGACACTGAGCTAGCCATATGGGCTTGCCTACACCTATGTGCAGGACTCTAACAGGCCATGCACCCCAAAGCTGGGGCCATCTCTAGCTGCTAGTAGCCATGACTGCTGCCACCATCCATGTCATGAAAACAACAGTTCCAACTCCATGGAGGAGGGGCCTAGGAGCCTCCTCCCCACAGTCTTCTATCACCTCTTGCGTTTTTCCCTTTGGCACACTCGAATCTTTGCTGTCTCACAGCAATGATGGTAGAGAGGATGACTTGCTAGGCTCTGTGTCCAACCAGTGGTAGGTACTGGTGATGGTCTTGGAGTGGTCTCTTTGGGGTGGCTCCCTTTGACACTGGAGGAAGGCAGGCTGTGCCTAACATGTGAAGCCTAGGGTCTGCTCTGGGGACCCTCTGACATCACCTCCCTGTCTCCCCACACTGAATAAAATGTAAAAGAGCCATGAGTGAGAGAGCATACAGGCTTTCCTTACATAGGCGCGAACTACCAGATGGTGGGTGATGGGACAGGGTGGGCGTGGGAGTTGGGGGACTCGGGAATGTGGGTCTACCGCCCCACTTCCTATCTGTGGGCTTCCAAGCTATCTCTTGTGTCCTAAAGACTTAGTGTGATATGGGGACCCCCTGCAGGACAGACAGGACGCAAGGCAGGAGGCGGAGAAACGGGGAGGCCCCATAACAGGGTCAGGAGTCTAACAGCTGCACATGCCCACTGATTTGTCCTTCCGTGGCCTGGCCCTCAGCACATAGCCCCATCTTCAGGTGTCCCTCAGGCAGGGACCGGGTAACAGGGAACTTAAGGATACAGACATAAGGTGCTCGCAGGAGACCCACCACAAATCTCCTTTCCTAGGGACTTTGTCTGGGAGAGTGGAAACCCCTTCCCATTTCCTGGCTTCCTTGGTAGTATTTGGGAGGAGAGAGAGAGACAAAGACAGAGAGAGAGAGACAGAGGCAGAGAGACGGAGACAGAGAGGCAGAGACAGAGAGGCAGACAGAGAGGCAGAGACAGACAGACAGAGACGTATTGTGCAGCCACGGGAGGCCACACCGCCTTCCAGCTGAGGGCTTCATGGGTCCGGTGGGGCTGCTGCTGGCTACAGTGATGGAGCAAAGTAGGAGCAGTGGAGGCAGGAAGGAGCCATTAGTTGCTTTAGTCTTCAGAATGTCCTAGAAGAGGCAGGAATTGGAGTCTGGGAGCTGAGGGGGAAGAGAGGAAGATAGGCAGGGGAGAAGGGGAGGCCTGTGAAGAGCCCCCTTGTGAGGAAAGCAGAGCCCTGGAGAGGTAGAGGAGTGGTGAGAGCCCCAGAAGCCGAGGGCCCTGGCAGCCGTATGTGTGCGGGTTCGCCTGCCTGGGCCGTGACTCAGCCATGCAGCGGGTACCACTTGCTTATGATACCAACAGATGCCCTCGACGCCAGCTGAGGAGCAAATGCCTAGCACCCACATAAGCTGGGCCCTCTATTCTGATTCTGGGGTGCTCGCTATCCATCCTGCGGAGCCCTCAGCTTGACCATTTGGGGAGGAGCCTCTACATAGGTAAATACAGTCAATGAGGCCCTGAGGCCAGCTCTGTTCTGATGTGTTAGTGCCCTTCTCCCCAGGTGCTCACAGAAGCAAGGTCATGGGGGGGGGGGGAACGGGACACAGGGAAGACAGCCACCTGCCACCAGGACTATTGCCCCTGTGTTGCTAGTTCCCCTCTTTCCACCTTTAACTTGGACCCCCCCCCCCAACACGTAAACACCTCCAGAATCAAAGATCCAGCTGCCAAATGGTCAGCAGTTCATTCTCCTCAAAGAGTTCAAAGGCAGCGGAATCTCACACATTCAAAGTCAGACTCCACTGGCCCCTTTCAGCCGTTACATACCTGTTTCGGAGGCAAAAGCACTTAGCACAGTACTCCATTTGAGTGTCCCCACCCACGTCCCATCACCAGGATGGCCTGTCATCCCTACCACAGCTTGTGTCCAGAGTCCCCAACGCAGCATTCCAGCACTCCACCCGTACCCCGCACCTCCACCTCAGGGACCTCAGTGTGTGTCTCCACCTCCTGTCGGCCCCTCAACATAGCAACCTCGGCAGTTCCAGGGCTGTCCCCTTCCTCCCGTCACCTTGAATCTCTGCAGCAAGCTGAGACCACCTGTTCAAGTGCAGCCTCAAGTTACCCAGCCTGCTTCACCCCCAAACCCAGCAATGCAAACCCACAGTGTTACATAAGGCTTACATGTGAGGTGTCCCACACAAAGGCTCTCACGCTGAAGGCTTGCTCTCTGGAAGGTGAAGCCAGATCTTGAGGAGACTGACTTATCTATGGATAACAGGCCCTTCATGGGTGGGATCTGGCTGAAGGAAGTGGTCACTGAGGTGTGTCTTTGGCAGTGTGTCTTGCCCTGGCCCTTCCTCTCTCCCCTGAGGCAAGCCACTCTGCCACACCTAAAGCAAAAAGAAGCAACCAGGCCAAAGCAAGAAGCCAGCGGAAAGCTAACATTCATCCTGAGGAGGGCGTCAGCATGTTCTCTCCATGAGGATACGTGTTTTGGCCTTGTTCTTTGGCAACTGAAGACATCTTTGGCTCAACTTGAACCTGTTGAGCAAGAAAGCCAAGGGCAGACCTAGTCCAAGCCGATCTCCAGAAACCCATGGGCTCTCACTGACCCCAGCCTGCTGGCTCTCTTGCCTTAACCCTCTCCCTGCTCTCTCACCCTGAGCCAAAGTGGTTCCCCCTAGCTCCAAGTCCTTAGTGCCTGCGCTGTCCTGACAACAGACAGTCCTGAGACCCCAGGACTCTCTCCACACAGTTGGGGTTAGAAGCCTCCCACCCTTTATGCACGCCTCACTCTTGTCACCAGCCACTGCATGGGTTGCTGGCCTGCCTGTCTTCCCTCCAGGGCACAGCAATCTTCAGAGACGGACCTTGTTCCCCACTCTCCTGGGGAAATAGCAAGACAGAATCCTCTATTGTATATCCTTGTGATGAATGAATGAATGCATGCATGAATGCATGAATGAAGAGCGAGTCTTCCCAGGAAAGACACAGGGGAAGTCAGAGCCCACCCAAGCCTCCCACCAGCCTCTAGGAGGTAGGAGAGGCTCCTCTTCCCATGCAGAGGTGGACAGAGGTGAGTGAGGAGGCCAGCAGCCAGGGAGCCCCTGCCGCCCTCAGCCGTGGCCGGGGCTGGGGCAGTGGCCTCTGCCTCTCAGGGCTTTTCCCAGCACAAGGTGCTGAGCCGCCTCCAGCCAGCCCCATGCTCCTGCTGTGCTTCCTTAAGCCTGTTTCCTGTGTTTGACTACAAAGCTCCCATCAACCCATCGAAGGCTACCTTCACACTCCAACAAGGACAACTGCTCACATCCATCTTAACACCCCCGTATAGTCCCGCACACATGCACACACATGTATGTGTGCAAGCACACACAGACATCGTTGCTTGTCTCTAACTGTCCCTGCTGCACAGGCAGCTGGCAGGAGGGAGGCCCTAACAGATGGTGCGAAGCCTGCGCTTCTGGCCGACAACTCACCCTGATGTGGCTGCCACAGAATCACTGTGCCAGGCAAGGTCCCCAGCAGCCGGAGCCTCACCATCCCTCCTTCTACTAGGCCAGGTGTCTAGGTCACTTCTGCTCAGTCCTAAGCAAGGTCTCGCTGAGGGACTGTTCCTGTGCACTGACATACATGCCCACCTGCAGGGACGTCCTTCAGACCCCCTCTGGGTGCTTTTCTCTGCCTCCACCGTCCCTGCCACCACAGGTGCCCGCTCTTCCACAGCCAAACTCAGGAGCCAGGAGCCACATTCCCCGGGGGCCCTGATGATAGGCAAGGAAGCAACAGCATCACTCGAGGTGTGGGCAGGGCCTGGCTTCCTCTCTACCCACGACCTCAGGTGCAGAATGAAGCCACAGGGCACAGCTAACTCTTCCGCCAGCATCACGGAAGTCACAGGCTGGTTTCAGCTCTCCCGCTTGTCTTTGTGTGACGACACAGCACCACAGCCATACAGCCCAGAGTCACCCACAGGCCTTTATGCTTTCCCACTGTGGTGCTTCTATGTATTCCAATGCTTCGCTCCCAGTTGGTGGGCTGTTGAGGAAGGCTGAGGAGGTGTGATCTTGTTGGAGGAGGCGTGTCATTGGGGGTGGGCTTTGAGAGCCCACGCAGGGCCCTGTCTGTCTGTCTGTCTTTGTCTCTGCCTTCAATTTGTGGATCAGATAAGCTATCAGCGACTGCTCCAGTCCCATGCCTGCCTGCTTGCTGCCATAACTCCCCACTTTGATAGTCATGGCCTCTGAAGCTGTACGCCTCCAATTAAATGCTTCTGTTTATGAATTGTCTTGCTCATGGTGTCTCTTCACAGCAACAGAAAAGTAGCTGAGACACTCACCACGGCCAGCTCCTGCCTTATAGAGGACCTCCCTTCTCAAGAGAGCCTTGGTCACCACAGACACTTAATCAACACAACTGTGACACTCACATACCCCCCCCACTCTGCCATGCCACACAACAGAAACAGTGCCTGAGACACACTGTGTTCCCCGTAAAGAGAGGCCTTGTCCCTCCCCAGGCCAGTTGAGAAAACGGGGGAGGTGACATTTCGTCCTTTCCAGCTCACTCCTAAGACTGAGATGGTGCTTGCCCTTGCTGACCATCCAGAGCTCCCAGCCAGAGCCCTTCCTGGGCTTCCGCCCCCTCCCGTGCCACCGGCCTCTCAGCTACTCCCTCACCCCACCACGACTGATGCCGATGGTTCCTCTGCTAAAGCAGCCTCAGGGTCTCCATGCCACCGCACACCCAGGCCTGTGCACATACACCGTGTGACCACTGAGCACAGCACTTGCGAGGACTGGGGTACCATCGGCAGCTTGTCCGGGACCTGACACGGCTCTGCTGGGGGTGCGGATTTGGAGAGCCTGGCATAGTTTCTTGTTCTGGGAGGAAGAGAAGGGCGTAACTCTCACAGGCTCTGGAGATCCAGGTCTGCCCAGCAGGCTCTGTTCATGAGCCTCCACCTTTCCTGGGCCCCTGGACCAGGTTACTCCAGAAAGGAAGCTGACAGGGTACATGGGCCTGATGCACACTGAAGGGACAGCTCGGAGGCCACAGAGGCCTGGTTCCCTGACATATACAGTCAGTCCACCTGGCTCTACAACCAAGCTTTCCACAGCACTGCATCCCCTAAGGGCCCACACGGCCTTAACACACCTCAGAGAGACTGGCTCTGTCAGCCACAGTCAGGCACTGAAAGACCACAGTGTGCAGATGCATCTTTCTCAGGAAACCTTTGGAAACACCTTCCAAGAGAAAGAAAAACAAAAGTGAAGTGTATGTGTGTGAAATGACAATCGAAGCATATTGTACTTAGAACCCCCTTACCACACCAGGGAGCGTGGACCGCGTCTACAGAGGAGTGGGCCCAGCCTGAAGTTTGTTTAACTGTCCTTCTGGAGGCCTCTTTCCATCAGAAAGGTGATTTCCAAACCAAATATACTTTCAGAAATGCCTCTGCTCCTGGAGGGCCTCACAAACTCAGAGACCCCACAGCAGGCTCAGCAAATATTATTTTTCATCTGCCAGCAGACTCTCTCATAAGATCATCGGGCCAGAGGTCAAACTCGGCCCACAAGTCAACACATGCACTGGGCACTAAACTCAGACTACCGTCCGAAGACACCATCAGCCTGTCAATGCCCTCTCCGGATGCACACCTGCTGGGTACTAAAGATTAGAAAGGTGTTGATATGTGTGGCCAGAAAACCACTCGCTCTTTCCCAGGTTTGACCAGAGACGCTTTCTGTCTAGAGCCCAATCTGGAAGCATGCAAGGCAGGCAGGGACCCATTCCGTACAACAAAGCGTGGCAACCTAACTGAAGTCAAGACTGGGAACTCAGTGATTGTACGTGTTGGCACGTGGGTGCGGAATGGGAGCCCAGCTGACCAGCACAGAGGCCACGTGTTGGCATCAGCCCCTTATCCTGGCTGTGATAATGGTTACAGACGTGCAGTGTGAACTGGGGTGCTCCTACAGGAAAGGCAGGCTGGATTCCAGGAGCTTCAGGTCACCACAACACACAGGCCTGCTACCCGTGACCACCTTCACTGTTCAAGTTCAGTCCAGTACGCGTAAACACGAGGCTGCACAACCATCCTCACTAGCTACACACATCCTCCCACCGCCCTGAACCACCCTGACCACATTTGAGTGGAATCATGTAGCATTTGTGGTTTTGTGATCGGCACAACGTCCTCAAGGTGGGCATCGGGGTTTCCTCCCTTTCATTGCACAGCATAGCACATTGTGTTCATCCAGTCAGCTGCCTCTTGACACCTGAGTCACTTCTCTTTTGGATGCTGGGCATAATGTTGCTGTGATTTCGGGTGTGCGAGCCTTCTCTTACTTCTACATGGGTATCTGGCCATGGGTTGCTGGCATAGCGCTCAGTTTTTTTCCATCCTGGAAACAGGCATCCACACACCATAGGCCAGGCTTCGAGATGCCCAGCTCTTGGAAGAGTTAATATGGTCATCAGATACCTGGGGTGTCGGGAAGTCCGTGGATGTCCACTTGCCTATTGGAGACCTGTGCTCATTTTTTAATGGCCATTAATGGCCTTTTATTCATCTCCAACCTGTTCCATTAAAAAATTACCTTATTTGTTTGAAGTGGAAGTAAAAGACAATTAATTAATTTGTTAATTATTCCCTCCTCCTTCCAGCGCACACTGATATCAAAGGCCCTGGGAAGGGATTTGAAGGAAGCAGGCTCCTTTGCTGACGAGAAGCCAGGGAGACGCCTCAAGGCAAAGCAGGGCAGCTGGGGCACAGCTCGCAAAGGAAATGGGCTAATTGGAGTAAGCTTGGAACCCACAGCCTTTCTTCCCAGACAGGCAGAAGATGCACCAAGTACAAGCCCTCAGACCTGCCTGAGTGATCAATGACTGGCGTGCAAGACTGTCCCCAGAACAAGTGCTCAGAACACCCAAGCGTTGCCCCTCCCTGGCCCAGCACGCCCAGTGTGGGTTATCTGGGTCAGTCTCTCCGTCAGCACGGTGCAAGGCAGCTTTCCTCCTCCTCTCCTGTCTGTCAGCCCGGGACCCCAGCCTGGCTCAGTGTGCTGCCCACATTTGGAGTGGTTCTTCCTGTCCCTGTTGATTGTCCCTGGAGACAAGCCCAGAGGCATGCCACACCAACACTGGTTTCTCTCTTAACTTTTCTGGGACAGGGTTCCAGGTCTCAGTAAATTCAAGGTTGGCCTTGAACTCACTACATAACAGAGGATGAGCTTGGATTTCTGGCACTTCTGTCTCACCTTCCAAGTGTTTGGATAGTAGGTATTCCCTGTTTTGTGGGGTTCTGGGGATTAAACCCGAGGCTCCGTACATGCTAAGCAAGCACCTTACCACAAATGAGCTTCACCTTAGCCCACCTGCGCTGTTTCTTAACTCAAGCAAGACTGGGGTAGAGGAGGCCTGACTTAGCTTGTGTCACCATTACTGTAAGACCAGGAATCTCTGCAGAAGGCACCTGTGGATGCTGTTAGCAGGCCTTCCACCAATGAGCCAGAGGTGATCCACATGTAGGGAGTGAAGCTTATCTGGGCTCCCTGTATCAGTCCTGTCGCTTTGGGCCCGTGGCAGCAGAGTACATGGCTGCAAGAGCCCCATGGTGGCTAGGAAGCAAAGAAAGAGACAGGAGGGGCTGCGGCTTCACACCCCCTTCCAGGGCATGTGTGCTATAGCCTGACTTCCTTTCTGAGGCCCCACCTACTGAGGGCTGCACTACGTCCCAACCCTGCATGGGCTGGGCACCTGGGCTTTCATGTCTCAGCGTGCACACTCCAGCAGACACTCAGCCCTGCTGGGACCAGGGTGTCCAGGTACAACCAATAGCATGGTAGGGTCGTCCTGCCCCACTCTTAGCTTCCAGGTCCTTCTCCTAAGGTTAGAACCCCTGTTCCAGTAACCCAAGTTCAGGGTCGACTCGCCTGGAGATTTGGTATACTTCTAAGCAAAGACGTGAAATCCAAACCCTCAGGAGTGTGGTTTGACATGACCCCTTTCACCATGTAGCTCTGAAGCTCTTCCCTGAGGCGCACCTGTGTCCCTTCATCCCCAACACTGGCTTGGTAGGAGACTGAAAAGGTAGAGAGCCCTTTATGCCTCTGTGCATACGGGAGAATGTCCCCAGGAACTGCTGCTCTTTCCTGGACTCATGGTCCCATAGAAACAGCCTTAAACCCAGGTCTAGCAGAGTGCTATGGCTATCAGACCCATAGCTCAATGCAGTGAGTCCAGCCAGACCTGGCTGCAAGATCTAGTCACCCTTAGTGAGAGGGCTCAGAATGTGAAGGAGCTTACCATCAAGCCTTACAACCTGAGCCCAGGCCCCAGGACCTACATGATAGAAGGAATGAACTGATCTCTACAAGTTTTCCTCTGACCTTCATATCACACCACAGCCTGTATGCCCCTTGCTATACACACACACTAAATGCATAAATTAGAAGAAGGAGGAGGAGGAGGACAAGAACAAGAGCAAGAACAAGAGCAAGAAAGGACATAGCTACTCTGGTTATTCAAGTTTGTGGCCCAGGGAATAGCGCATTAACAGACACTGAGTTCACACTCCTAGAGAGAGAGGGTTAGGATCCTGTGAGCCACTGGTTACTCTGTTCCATCCATTAATCCATTCCCTGCCTCATCCTAAGGCTATCCCTTCACAGACACCTTATTCAACATTACTGCTCAAGTGTTAGCACTGAACTCAGCCCTGAACATTCTGTAAGTATGGCTAACACACACGCCTCCTCTATTAGGCATCCTGCAGCTGCTTTGTGCTCCGAGACAGCCATTCAGCCCCGGGGGCATTTCAAACAGTGAAACCACCCCCAAAAGAGGGTATAAACTTAAGAGGTGTAGCAGAAAGACTCCAGAAGAACACTTCTACACAACATTGTGTGGACAGAAACAGAGAGGGACACGGACATCACCTAGGAACACACGTGACCTAAATTCTGTCCTGCTCTGCACATGCCCGTGAATGACCACAAAGGTGATGCTGGCCTTGACCCTGGGACTGACAGACGTTGACAAGCAGGTGAAAAATGCAAGACTCACAGATGAGGTGGGAATGTGAGTGAAGCCACTGACCTGACCAGTAGAATTGTTTGTTACATAGTAAGAGCTAACCGTTACAAATAACCAAGCCCCTCCAGGCCCAGAACCCCTTAACTTCCAAGAGGGAAATGTGGAAACTGCATGACAGGCTGAAGAGCATGGAATGGGTTTCAATCTTCAACAGCCAAACATCCAGTGTTTAAGTCACATAGGAAAGAAGGCCTATCCAGGTACCCTCTCTCCCCTGTCCAGTATGGTCCAGCAGAATTACATCTGCAGACTGGAGCCCAGATGTGAATCCATGAAGATGTGTGCGCTGCCCCCATCCTCAGGGGCTCCAGCATCTTAGAGGTTACCTTGACAACTACAAGGGACTTGGCAGCTGCTCTTGTGCATCAGCTCAGACGCTGTAAGTGCAGAGTTTTAGGACTTAAAAGCAGAGAGCAGGGTCACACCAGGGTCCCTGCCAGGTCCTCTGCAAGGAGATAGTGCTCCTGTGAGTCCCTACTGCCTACAAAACACAAGTGGCTCCTCCTGAAAGAGCATCCAGAGGAAGGCAGAAGCTCAGGGCTCTAGAAAGACTGCAAAGCTGTGCCGATTGGCTAATAGTACAGGCTCAGAGAACAGGCCTGAGCTGGGAGGTTGAGGGTAGCAAAGGCTGCAGCGAGGCAGACAAGCCATTATGAAATTGACAGAGCTCTCTAGCAAGAGCACTGTGGGTCTAAGCACTCCGGACCAGCGTGGCTGACCCCAGCTGCCTTTGGTTCTGGCTGAATGCTTGTACAGGCCTTTGGCCCACATATCTCTGCCATGCTCATTACAGTGGTCAGCTGACTCACGCTGCTCAGGAAGGGGTGTTGACGGTGATAGACGTTTCCTTTGGAGAAGTGTGTTAGAGCTGAAGGTAGGGGGTTGGGTATCAGCTGAGCACTGCTGGGCTTCAGAGGAACGGGCTGTCGTTGCTGATGTCCCAAGCACTGAGATGTTCACAGTGTATCTCAGTCAAAGCAGAGAACCAACCAAACCATCAGGGCCCTAGGGAATGGGTGCTTGGAGCTGGGTGGGCAGAGGGAACTGGTCACTCCAGGAAATACAATGCTCGGGGCTTAATATCCTGAAACAGGAAAAGGCACACTCATGAACCCCCCAAACCCACAGCTGCCATTCTCCCTGGACCCCAACAGTTAGTCCTATGGGTACTTTGTGGGTATCAGTGTATTCCCCACAAAGGTAGGTAGGGATTTGTTCTTTTGGCCTTGTCTGGTGGCAGCCTAAGATTCTCAAACCAGAATGCACTAGGTTTTTTTGTTGTTGTTATTTTGTATTCTTTTCTTTTCTTTCTTTCTATGAGGCAGGAACTCACGTAGCCAAAGTTGGCCTCACACTTGCTATGTTGCCAAGGGTGACCTTGAACTCCTGATCCTCCTGCCCCCACCTCCCAAGTTGGTGAGATGAAAGGCATTGGTCATCTTGCCCGACGTCAGGCAGCTGGAGATGTGACTCAAGTCTCATGTGCCAGGCAAGTGCTCTCCTGGACCCCATCAGTATAGAGCTCCCCCTCACCTCAGCGAAACCAGGATCCTAGTCTCCTTGTAGCTCATCTTTGTGACCCCAGGCCTGTGGCATCCTGCTTCCTGTCTTAGGTTACCTCTCTATAAAAACATGGCAATAACCATATCTACCTTATCCAGGGTGTAGCAGGCATGAATACATCAACAGGGTCCACAGAAAGAGAAGTTCTCAGCCCCCAGGAAGCACCAAACACTGGCGGGGTTCAGTTGGTACCCCATCCCTGAGTCCTGTACCCTCATCCAGCTCTCTCCCACATGTGGTGTCGAGGCCCACCTCAGCTCACCCCTGTTTGTTTACAGGGCTCTGCCCAGGCAATTCTTGACTACTAGCGTGTGGCTTATCCGACAGCCTTTAAATCCCAGCGTCTTCTCTCCACCACCTCGCATGGCCCCAGCCACCTCCTCCCACGCCCTCGCTCTGTGTACTCAGGGAATGCAAAAACAATTTTAACATTGTTCTAAGCCAAACATAATTAGGAAGGTAAACCACCGCGGCAGTAGCTAAATGGCACAATGCGCTCCACAGCCGAGGCGCATGCTCGTTGGGGGGCAGCGGGGGGTCCTGGGAGTCAGAAGCACACAGGAGAACCTGCCCACCCCATTCCTGCAGCCTGCTATCTGTAGGCAAGCTCTTGCCTTCAAGACACGGCAGAGTGGGTGCTTCTAAAAACACCAGCAAGTAAACAAGTATAAGAGTCAGACCAGGCAAGGGCTGGCTGAGGGACACCCAGCCCTGGGGGACAGGCAGACTCATTTGAGCTCTTCTGTGGCTGGTAATGGCATAGGATGTGGGGCCAGGCTACCCTGGATCATGCGTGTGCAAATGAATAGGTGTATGCAGCCGGGAGAGGGGCATGTGACAGAGCAGGGAGGGAGGAGCCATGCCAGGACACTCAGGCAGCAGAGGTGAGCATGGGAGCTCAGCCATGTGGCAGGATCCAGGAATGTAGGTAAAATAACAGAGCTGGATGGCAGCTGGCCAGTGGGGAGCAAGACTCCTATGGAAGGGCTGGGCCTGTGGGCCAGAGAGCAAATAGGGCTGGGACAGATAGAATTCGTGTTAAAAAAGAATACAGGCTACATCCAAGATACTCTGAGACAGTCTAGGGAAAGGATGCCATGGGTTAGACACACAAAGGGAGCTGACTGGCCGACCAGTCAGATGTCCATGCTGAAGCCAGGTACACAAATAGCTTCCTATTGCAAGGGACAGAGAATCTGGGGAGATGGCTCAGCAGGTAAAGTGCTTGCATTAGGACTGGCGTTCTGACCCCCAACCTCCACATAAAACCCTATTGTGGTGCAGTTAGCCTATGGCGGACTGGGTGTGAGGGGAGGTGGATCCCTGAAGCTCACTGGCCAGCCTGACTAACTGAAAGGGTGAGCTCCAGGTTCCGAGAAAGATCCTGTCTCAAAAACAGTGGAGAGGGATTGAGGAGAAGGACGTTAATATGAATCTCTGATCGCCACACATCTGTGTATGAGTACATGTGCAGAGCGAGGAAGGGAGGGGAGGAGAGAGACAGAAATAGAGAGATAGGGACAGACATAGAGAGACAGAGACAGATACACACACACACACACACACACACACACACTCACACACTCCATTGCAAAGGTTCTATGCGGAATAGAAATAAACACCATGTTTTAAAACAAAGGGCTGTCTTCCCAGCTAGAAGGCAGGTCCCTATACACTGGTGGCAGCTTGGTTCCATGGCCTCTGACTTATCTCCCCAGGTGTCTGTCCCACAACAGTAAGAAAACAGATCCCCCCCCCCCGCTGTCCCATGGAAAGATCTAGAAATTACCCATTTCCCTCTTCTTCAGTGTCAGCTGAGAGGCTGCAGCCTGTATCTGGTCCTGGCTCGGGCTTGGGCTCCCAGGCAGCTGGCACCTTCACCCTGAGGTAGGGAGCTGAGCATCTGTGGTCTTCTTCCCCTTTAGACACCCCCCACCCCGGACACACCAGTGTGGAGGAAAGGGCTCCTCACGACAGGCTGAGGTAGGCTAAGACCCCATGAGTGTCTCCAAGCACCAGAAAACTGCTCGCCTGAGATCTCCTGCAACCTGGGGTCCCCTCTCCCTGCTTTCCTCCTTTTGTCAGGGCTCACTGTCACCAGTGTGTCCAGCAGGAAGGACCGTAGCTCGAAGCAGGGGCCTCAGCAGGAAGGAAGTGTGCTCCAGCTGCTCAGTCTGCTCTGTCCTTGTGTGGGGCAGGGAGCTAGGGAAATCTCCCTTCTTCCCCAGCCCCAGCTTCTGCTCCAAGTCCCCGGTTCCTATGGTTTTAATTTTACGGTTCACATTTTCTCCCAGCAGAATCCTGGGATGACAAGGTAGAAAGTCTGCCTTGATTAACTGTCCCTCCGGTGCTGAGGCAGGGACCAGCGTGATAAATAGCAGGAATAAAACCGAGAGGCACGTGGCAGGCAATCGGCAGGCCAGGCTGTAAATCCCGGCTCTGATGGGGCCGAGAGGAGCTGGGAGTGGGGTGGGGGCAGAGGAGGCAAGCTGGGGCCCCAATCCTTCGCGCTGGGTATTGTTTAAGTAAGACGGAGCAGAATCGCTCTATCGTGCCATTGATTTTTAATAAAAACAGGTAACACACTGCAAATCTCCCAGCTGTTTCATCTCTCCTCTCTTTCACCCAGATGTCCAGTAACTTCCCCCAAGGGTTCCATCCAATGAGCAACAGTCATGACTGTTGGGTCTGTCAGGGTCTTGAGAGGTTTCTGGAATATGTGCGCTCTTCCCTTCCTGCGTATCTACATACATGCACATATATGCACCCACATGCATACACGTAGCACAGACTCATGGGCACACACAGACACAGTGCAGATCCACTGAGACATTGGGACTCACAGTTCATATGTATATGAGCATGATGACCAGTACATACACAGGCATCATACACCCTTTGCAGGTATGAGCATACCCACATACATGTACAAATGCACAGACACACATGCTCCCCCCCCCCAGCCTGGCCAATGAGGAGGGACAATCCAGGCCCTGTTCAGAATTCACGTCTCCTCTCTGCTGACCTTGATTCTGACATGAACGAGCCAGAATGTTCCAGGGGTAACAAAAGGCACATAGGTGAGGACAGACAAATAGGTACAGCATCAGAGGAATGTGAAGAAGAGGCAGGGCTGCGCCCACTCTCCATTCGCAGGCGGCCCGAGTCCCACACAGCCGGGACGGTGACTCAGGATGAGTGGGCTGAACAGCCCCGATGACACCAGTCACCAGAGAGCCAGGCTATCTCAGGCAGGTGCCCATCAGTTCCCCCAGAATTACTGGACCAAGGTGACACTGCTAATTCCCGGCTACCGAAGCCTGCTGTGCGCCTGTTATCACCAGCTAATAGCATCCATCTGAGCTGAGGAAACAGCCATGTCCTGTGGATGTGCCGGTGTCTCCATGGTGCTTGCTGCTTTCAGAAACCTTCCTCCACACCCTGACTAGCCCCCCTATCATCCCTTCCTTCAGGGTTCCATCTGCTGTACCTGAAACTCTGCCCCTGTGGGGTCAGGCAGACAGCCCTGGCACCCAGCCACTGCCTCTACCAACCAACTCTCTCTCCAGGAGGTCACAGTTGGCATTCCCCTTCAGGCTTTGTCTTAACCAAGGAAACTGTAGCCAAACCTCATGAAACATGTCCCCACACCTACCTACCCTGACCATCGACATAGCAGGATTCGAGCTGATTCAGGCAGCTCCTAGGTTGGCCTCTGCACTGTTGCTCTGGTTCCCCAACATACCCCTGCTAAAGCTGCTTCACCCTGGAACCGATCCTTACATTCTCTCCACCCTCAAGCCCACCAACACCGGTGTCAACCAGTTTCCACCAGCACACCCGAATCCCTGTCTCTGTTCACTGCCCAGTGCACACATGCCTGTGGCATCCCCACCCTATGTGGGAGTTTATACATTCTCTGTAGATCAGCAGCCCTTGGAAGGAGCAGTTGAGACCAGATTCGAATCGTCACTGTTGTGCCTTGGTTGGCTCTGGCCTCAGAGAGATCAAATACCCCAGGGGGATGAAAGCCAAGAGCACCAGGAGGTAGAGGAGCGTCTGGGGAGCGAGGGCAAGGGGCTAGGCCACCAAGAAAGGGAGCAGAAAGGGCTGGTGATGGATCCAGGCATGGAAGGGGCTGGGTGTCTGCTGGGCTGAAAGCCTGATCCCGTGTGCAGTCCTTAGGCGGAGGTCCAGCAGTCTTGGGTGAATGTTCCTTTAAAATCTCCCCCACGCCCCAGCCAACAGTCCTCCCAGCTCAGGGGCCTTCTCCAGGCATTTAGAGCCCAGTCAGGCTGAGAATGGCTACACACATATGACCTACCCATCCTCCCTTCACTTGTGACAAGAAATCTGAGCTAACAGCCTAAGCAAATGACACTATGACGTGGAGTCAGCCAGAGCCCTACACTGTCAATTCTGAGCCACAGTTACAGAGCTCTGCACCTGTCCCTCACCCCAGCAGCTCCCCATGGTGCCAGTGATGGTGAGTCTTGATTGTCAATTTGATTGGATTCGGAGTCAACCACGAGGCAAACCTCTGAGGTGCTCTGTGAGAACCATCCCCGGCATGGGCAGCGCCACCTGGAGTCAGCCCAGATGTGAAGAGGCCCAGTGAATGCACAACAAGGCTTACTTGCCCGCCTTTGCGTCTTGCCAGCAAGTGTGTCTATCCCGCTGCCGCTGCAGCTCTCTGCCAATACCAGAACCCAGTTTCTTCAGCCTTCCAGTGTGGACTGAGGTTCTCCGGGAATCCTCCCGGGCTTCAGCTGAAGCCAGACAGGAGCTGTAGAGGTGTCTGGCCTTGAGGGTTCAGCAGGCTGGAGGCTCTAAGACCCCCTTTTAGCACACAGCTCTGGCTAACACGGAGACCATGACAGCTTGCCTTTCCCCACGTGTACTTCCTTAGCACACTGTGGAGACCCTGCCTCACCTGGGCCTGCATCTGGACAGTAGGTTATAAGCCTTTCCTATGCCCAGCTGCACAGCGAGCTCTTCACAGCAGAGACTTCTACACTTTCAGCTCTGATTCTAGCAGTTTATTGCTCCCTCCTCTGCCCGCCGCTGGCCTGGCAGCCTCAGACTCACAGGTTCTTGTGAGGAAAGAATTGCACATATGGCCCGGACATCTGGATTCCATCACTGACACAGTGTCTCCAAGGCTCACCCATTCTGTGTGACACCCAGAGATTCACACTCACCTCTAACAGTACAACAGTCCCGTGTCTGGTGTACACGCCTTTCTGGCTGGTATAAGCTGCCTCCACTCTGGGGTTATTGCTGCTGGCTGGACGTGGTTTTGTTTGGATGCATCCACTGGTCTTAGTAATGGCAGGGAGAGCATTTTCCTGCCAGGCAGGCTCACTGTTAGGTGGATACAGAATGTGTTTCTAAAGGGCAGTGGACTCAGGGAGGGGTCAGTGGGCCTCTGATTTCCAGGGGCCCGAAAAGCACCAGATTCCTGGAAGAAAAAGCCTGTTTTTCTCTTGAAGAATCACCATATCCTGGAGGAGGCGCCATCTTCACGATGGGGGAGGGGCAGCGCCCCTAAGGCTGCTGCCCAGTCTTTTAACACAGTGATTCCTAGAGCCTTCAGATTCGTGGGGCCAGCTCCCCCATACCTTCGCAGTGGCCAGTTGGAGCCCACCAGGAACACCCCTAGCCAAGCTCAACCACTTTGTCCAGCAGTCACAGTGGAAGGTGTGGGTGTCACAGTTAAGGGCGTCTATAAGGAAGCTTTCCGAGGCCCACCTGGCCTGTGAGCATGAGGTCAGACTTTCGGGAGGTTGCCTGGCTGGCTGTTGTCTTATTTTATGGCTGAGACCTTCCACCTTTTCCGGGTCTGCACGAAAATCCCCAAACCACTCGGCTTTGTGGAGAAGGGAGGTGGCAAAGGCCAGGAGCTCCGTGTGTGACAGGAGGGGCAGAGCAAGCCCCTGCTGGCATGGGTCTTCTCTCTGGGATACCTGGAGATGCCTGTTTACTTGGCTATCCCAGTAGGCACTCTTGAGGTGCCACAGGATATTGATAAACACCAAAGGAGCAATCTTCCTGGCTGTCTTGGCCCTGAGGGGGCTGGGGGACAAAACTCCCCAGAGGGTCCCAGCCTGAACCACCACGATCCTCGGAGCCTGTAGGTGCAATCAGTGCTACCATTTCCAGAAAGCTCCAGAGGTCCCTCTCCCCGTGGCAAAGCCAGGACTCTTCCTTATCACTGGAAAGTGGAAACATGATTGGACCACAATACTGGGAAAGGCAGAGCAGTGTGGCTGTGACCAGGGTCCTGCACACACTCCCTACCTGCTCACACCAAGCACACTGGGCCCACTAGGTAAGGACTGGGTACTAGCCACCCTTTCCAGCCTCCGTTCACCTCCCCTGCCACACAGGGCCCCTAATGCATGTCCAGCAAATATGAGTTTGTTGTCAGTCAACGTTTAAAACAGTCTGTAGAAGAGCTTGGCTCTTTTGCTCAGTCTAATTGCAACTTCTGCAAGTGGGCGGAGTCAAGGTCTCTGTTGACTTCCAGGAGGCCAGTGAGCCCAGGGAGATCAAAGCAGCAGCTTTGCTGTGGTGGAGAGTGGCACAGATAGCCCACAGAGTGCAGTCTGCAGCACGCACACCAGTCTTCTGCCTTCCCGCCACCCCCAGCACTGTGCGCTAATATTACCATTGTTTAGTAGTGAAACAAAGTGGCTACTGGCAACCTATGCCCCCTTACAGAAGGGCCAACTGGGGAACAGAGCAAGTATGTATAGAGGCATGGACAGGGGGCACCAAACTAAAGCCTTGGACATGTAGGGATAAATGAAGCCTCCTGCAGGGTGGTGGGGGCAGCGGTGCCTTTAATTTCAGCACTTGGGAGGCAGAGGCAGGTGGAACTCTGTGAGTTCCAGGCCAGCCTGGTCTACAGAGTTCAAGGACAGCCAGGGCTGTTACACAGAGAAACCCTGTCTCAAAACAAAACAAAACAAACAAACAAATGTCTCTTACAAAGACATGCCCAAGCCCTAGTTCTTGGCTGTATTTGGGTGAGAGTCTTCACAGGCATTACTTTACTATCATTTTTCCATTTTCATGTGTGTGCAGTGTATACTTGCATGTGCATGCATGTTGGAGGTGCACATGGACACATATGCATGTTGAGCCCCGGAGCTGATGTGGGGAGTCGCTGTCTACTGTTCTTTTACCTTATTATTTGGTTCAGGGTCTGTCAATCAAGCCCAGAACCCACCCATGCCATACAGTGTGTCTCCTTAGCCAGCTTGCTCTGGGGTCTCCTGTCTCACCCTCCCTGGGCTGAAATTACACGGGGGAGGTCACATTCATTCCTAGGATTTCTGTGGGTTCGGGGGACCAGTGCTCTAATCCTCAGCAAGTTTTAACCACTGAGCCATCTCCCCATCCCTACCCCCTTCTTGCAGGTGCCTCTGAGGCAAAGCTCTCAGAAGATTAAATCATCCTGGATTGGAATAGGTTCCAAATCAACACTAGCACCCTGGTAAGAAGCTAGAGGGAGGCCAGTGACATGTCTCCGTGGGTAAAGGTGATTGCCATGTAGGCCTGGCAGCCTGAATTCAGTCTCTGGGTCATGTCTTGGAAAGAGAACTAAGTCCGAAAAGTTGCCCTACGACCTCCACATGTACGCTTCACCCCCACAGCCTCGGGGGACAATACAGAGATCTTTAAAGGCCAGAGTCTCATGGAGGGTGTGGCCAGAGTGTGGCCTATATCAGGTCTTACCATAGACCAGGGAGCAGACCCCTCCTTGCCAGAAGTGCCCTGTGGCTGAGGGGAACAGCCCCAAAATGGCTTTTCTGGAGCTCCCCACAGAGACAGGAAGGCATGTGGCCAGGGTATGCTGGCTCAGAGCATCCTGGCAGAATGCTAATAGCATCCTCCACAGCCTCTGTGGCCTGGCTTCAGCTAAACACTGGGCTGGGCCCACTTTTCTAGACTTGAGAGGCAGAGGCAGGCAGATCTCTGAGTTTGAGGCCAGCCTGGTCTACAGAACGAGTGCCAGGACAGCCAGGGCTATACAGAGAAACCCTGTCTCAAAAAAAAAAAAATACTAAATATGTAAATAAATCTGTTTTCATCATTTTAGTATGTCCAAATATTTCTAAGTGTCTGCTTGAAACATACACAGGAGCACACACATGCTCATGCACACACACATATACACATACACACACACACACTAAATGTGAGCACCAACAGAAACTCAGAAACTTTTGACAGACATTGCCTCATGGATGCTGGGTGGGTACAGGCCCAGGATGCCCTGCACCTGCATGTGCATGTGCATGGGTGTGACCTCAGCACACTGCTGCACAAAGAACAGCTAGTGTGACTCCTTAGGAGCACATGTGAGGGCTAAAGCCACGTGAGCTGCACCACTGGGCATTGCTGGCCAGGTCTCTTCTGGCCATCGTTCAGTGGGGTCAGCATATTCCCATTATCTAGCCAACGTGCTCGTTAATTAATCACTCATTAGAGTAATCACAGCTATCTCAATTCCCACTAGGGGGGAAGATGTTAGCATAGTGGAATGCAGGGCCCAGGAGCAGCTAATGGCTCTGTGAGGAGGCAAAAGAATCGTTGCAGAACTTCAGAATGTCTGCTGTTTCTGACACAGGATGCGTGCACACATGTGCACACATGCAATGCCACAGAAACATGGAAACCGAATAGAGCATAACTGCTCAGACCCCGAGGCCTCAGACCTGCCTGTTGGGTGGTCGGGGGCTGAGACAGCCTCCTGCCATCTTCTTCCTGAGAGACAGGCAGCAAAAGGAAGAGGCAGATCCAGTTTCATCTCCAAAGGGTTCCCTCTCAGGCTGGCAATCCAGGCTTGGCTCAGAACACTAGCAACTCTGAACACAGAATCACAAGAGGAAGAGAGGAAGCCTGCAGAGATGGTAGGGAAATCTCCCTGCCTAATCCAAATAGACCAACTCCAAGACGTTGACCCTGATGTCCCCATTGGATAGACACTGGGCTGGTAGCTCCAGGAGGAATTATAAGTCTATCAAAATCTACTACTGAGGAAAACTAGTATGTCAGGGTTAGAGAGCAGAATGGGGGAGGGGAGGAGATGGCTTGTCAGGGAGAGTGCCGGTCCCTAAGCATGGCGACCCCACTTTAATGTTGGGCCCACACGGTGGAAGGAGAGAATCAACTCCTACACATTGTCTTTTGACCTCTGTACACATCCACACATTCTTTCTCTCTCTCTCTCACACACACACACTAAATAAGTGTTTAAAAGGTTAAAGGAACAGAACTGGAGCTGGGAATGTGGCTCATTTGGGAGAGTGCCCACATAGCATGTACAAAGCCCTGAGTTCAATCCCAAATAGTACATAAACAGAGGGACAGGGTCTTAATGCACTTGGGGCCTGAGGCAGGACTGTCCCAAGTTCCCGGCTAGTCTAGGCTCCTGCATGAGACCATGTACCATGAAAGAAAGAAAGAAAGAAAGAAAGAAAGAAAGAAAGAAAGAAAGAAAGAAAGAAAGAAAGAAAGAAAGAAAGAAAGAAAGAAAAGCAGTCAACCATGCAGAGGTGAACTAATTGCATGTGTTTGCTTGCCTGTTTTCGACAAGGTAGCTGGGACTCACTGTGTGTTCCTTTGGTCTGTGGCTCCCGAATCCCGGAATCACAGGTGTGTACCATTGTAGCTGCTAATTGCCATTGTCTCTTGGAGTCTAAACCTAGAAAAGTGGCACACACCTGCAGCTCCAGCACTTGGGAAATGTGTATATACCTGTGCATGTGTGTATGTGTGTGTACATGTGTGTATGTGTGTTACTAAATATCAGGAGTTCAAGGTTACCTTTGGCTACACAATGAATTCAAGGCTAGCCTGGGCCACACAACACCCTGTTTCAACAAAACAACTGATATCTGAGGAGATGAATTGGTGAGCAGGCGATGGAAACTCCGATAAGATCTTGGACCCCCCCCCCGTGACCTGTTACCCCAGCACTGGGAAGTGGAGATGGACAGATTCTGGGAACTCAATTGTTATACAGCCCAGAAGAAAAATGGCCGACTTCACACTCAGTGAGAGACCTTGCCTGGAGGGAATAAGGTGGAGGAAGTGGGCAGGGTGAAAGGATCTCAGGAGACAGGGAGGGGTGCTGATGTCTTCCTCTGGCTTCCACATGGGTACACACACATACATATACATATATGCATACATACATATACACATACACTCATGTGTGTGCATACACACACATATGCACACACACACACCACACCACACACACACACACCACACCACACGCACACACACACACACACACACACACACATGAACAGTGATGGAAAATTCAAGGCCACCCACTTTGGGCAACAGCATGGTTCATGGTGTTTTTATGTGTAACAAAGACTCACTCTAAATGTCCAAAAGACTGACCCTCAGAGGCAGGGCAAACAGATCCCTGGCTGAAGAGACAAATGAGGAGGAAAAACCTAGTTTTAGAGAAGCGTGTAACAGACTTTGCTAAATCGGGCCAGCAGCCTTCAATTAGAAGCTGGTGGGACAGCAGCATCTCAGGAACGCCAGCCCCCCGTCGCCGCCTCCTCCGGGCCCCACAGCTCACCCAAGGCCGCATTTTCTCCAGAGAAGTCTCCACTTGCCTGCCTCGATTCATTAGGGCTGTTTGCCATCAAAACACACAATTATTAGGACGTAATGATGTTTAGGGATATCATTTGGAAGAAATTAAATCTAAACACCTGGGTAGCAAATGAGAAAGAAACTACATTAGGAAATTGGGTTTTACATGTTTTATGCTAATTTATTCGGCTCAGTCAAGTGTAGTCAACCCTGAGCCCCGGGGACTGTCAGTATGGGTAACAATCACAGAGGATGACACTCTGCAAAGAAGTTATCACCTCCACCACGCTCTGAGCCTGGCAGACAAGCACGTCAATGTCGCACAGGCATCATCCCAGGGACGGGAAGAAGGCTGGGAAGTGTGTTCAAACCCTCCCCAGAGACAAATCTTTTCACCTTGACGGCAATTCAGCCCTTCAGCCTGAATCGTGGGGCTCGGCACAACCTGAATCAAAACTGGCAAGAAGGAAAAACACCATTTACCGGTCAGGGAGAGCCCTCCACCAGGGTATCCGGGAGCACCCTGGCCCCAGGGGCGTCTCGGCTGTCACTCACAGCGATGAGATCTGGGCAGGCTGACTGATCTCCCAACTTCCCACCGAATCATTTGGAAAGTAGCGATGATAATGGCACCCGAACCAACGCAGACAGCCCTGCGGCAGTGCGCGGACACATGAAGTCTAAGCCGCGTTCTCAGCAGGCAGTACCTCCTCCCATTGCTGTCTGGCATTGGGGCGCTGTCCTGCTAACCCCAGGACTACTCTCCTGGGATCTTCTTGGCTCCACAGAACAAGAGGCAGCATGAGAGTCCCTTGAGCATCTGAGGACTGTTTTAGGGGAAAGCCATTAAACAGGGGTGGAATTCTGGCGGCTGTGGTGGTGTGGTGCCCTTGGTGGGAGTGGCAGGGCTGAAGGGAGGAAGGAACCCAGGCGCAGGCATGATGTGAGGATGTGGGTGCGCTCCTCTAGAGGGGCAGGGCCTAACACCTAGAAAGCTGGAAGCGGACTCAGGGGGTGGAGCCATGCTGCCAGCTGTCTTCAATGGAGGGGAAGGCCGCAGCCCAGGCCTGTGCCAGGCTGGCTCAGCCTTCCTGGTGCATTCACCTCTGCCAGCTGCTCAGTGCATACAGGTGGTAACTCAGAATCAGAGGGGAGAGGCGTTCAGCACTGTCCAAGCAGAGGCGTGAGCTCTGTCGTATTGTGGGAGACATCACCTGGCCCTCTTGATGTCTGGCACAGGGGGAAACCGGCCATGCATGTGCCATATAAGCATATGAAGTTCTTTTTAAAAGGTGGAAGGTGGCTGGAGTGAAGAGCACTGGCGGCTCATGCAGAGGACCCGGGTTTGATTCTCAGCACCCACGTGGTGGTTCACAGCCTCCTGCAATCCCACTTTCAGGGAATCTGATGACCTCTACGGGTACCAGACATGTGAGTGATACAAACACACGTGCAGGTAAAACACCCACGAACACTTTTTGTTGTTGTTGTTGCTGTTTTTAAGATGGAGAAAAGAGCCCCAAGATCACCTTGAGAGGAGTATGACAGAGAAGTCAGGGCCACATAGGGAGAAGGGAGGAGTGGCTGGAGTCTGGGGGCGGGGCTCCAGGGAGAGAGAAACTCCTTGGTGGGAAGGCTGGGGTCAGTGTGGAAGACATTCAGATCATCCTCAGCTTCTGCCTGGAGTGCCCGAGTAGGCCAAGGGAAGGCCAGTGTGGGGGAGGAGGGATGGGGTCGGGGTGCAGCATGCTTCCTGGCCCCCAGAGGAGGGACCAGGAGTATGTGGAGGGCTTAAGGCCTGGAGATGGAGAAGCCCAAAGAGGGAACTGGCAGAGACTTCCAGCCACCTCCCATTCCTCTCACCTGCAGTGACCACCTGCCCATTCAGATCTCTCTTCAGGGGACCCTGCTGCCATTGTCCCCTACCTCCAACCCCACTCACAGCAGCAGCATTGGGACTGGGCCATTCCCTATGGTCACCAAGCATGCTATTGAATGCTCAGGAGCTGCCAATGGTCTGGGCCACCTCATGACAATGTCTGGGGTTAGAATGGGAACCAGACCTCAGATGAGCGCTGCACCATTCACCTAGGCCTTCCATGGCTTCCTCACTCTGACTGCTGACCTGGTTTCTTTTGAGCATTTACATGAGCTTCAGAGAAGCCATTGTCTTAAGAAACCTTCTCTGTGTGCCAAATCAGAGCCTGCCATCACTAGGACACTGATAAGTTCTAATACGTGATAGACAGAGCAGGAAGGCCTGCAGTGTTTGCTCTTGTGGGAGAATTGTACCTGTGCTGGGCAATTTCATGTCAACTTGACACAAGCTAAAGTCATCTGACAAGAGGGAGCCTCAGTTAAGAAAATGCCTCCATGAGATCAGGGTGCAGACAAGTCTGTAGAGCATTTTCTTAATTAGTGATGGATGAGGGTGGGCCCAGCACATTAGGGGTATTGCCATTCCTGGGCTGTTAGTCTGGTTCTATAAGAAAGAGGGCTGAGCAAGCCATGGGGAGCAAGCCAGTAAGCAGCGCCCATCCATGGCCTCTGCATCAGCTCCTGCCTCTAGGTTCCTGCCCTGTTTGAGTTCCTGTCCTGACTTCCTCCAATGATGAACAGTGATGTGGAAGTGTAAGCTAAGGAACCCTCTCCTCACCAAGCCTCTTTTGGTCATAGTGGTCCATCACAGCAGCTCATAGTGGTCCATCGCAGCAGCTGTGACCCTGACTAAGACAGCGCTTATCACACGATGAGAATGATGCCTGATCAGCATTCTGTGCTCAGTCTTTTCTATCTGTGGTCTGTTGAATTCCCGGAAATGGATCTCACGGACCCCGGGGCTGAATGTGCCCTTGTAGGATGTACACAGAAAACAGTACAGAATGCTCTGTAGACAGACAGATACACACACACACAGAGGGGCTCAGCCTTGTGCAGCCACCAGGTCCCCAGATGGTCTGCCACTCGTGGATAGTGTCAGACTTATCTCCTGGCTTGGAGTCTTGCCATGTTTCCGGCATGAGCGGAAAGAAGTCGACCTCAACTTCCAGTGCTAGGACCACATAACCGGTGACTTCATACAAAACGAAGAGCTGTCACTTAGGTGAGCTCTGTGACTCTTTGCTGGGGGTGTCTGCACGCTGGAGAGGGTTGATATGGCTCATGACAGGGAGCTGGCCTTTCTAATCTCTGCAAATGTCATCGATTTCCCAGAGAGTTGTGAAATCGCCCAACAAAGACGTGTGGCTGCTAACTTGCCCCAGCGTTTCAGCGGCTCTTCCCACTGAAGCTGCGGCTGGGCCTCTCCACCCAGTGCCCTCTTGCTCCCAGGCAGTGGCAGTACCCATGAAGGGGCATCTCCTAAACAGATGTGGTGGAGCCTAAGCCCGAGAATGGCGTGGCCTCTGCCTACAATGCAGTGCCACCCAGAGAGTAGAGACAGTTGGAGTGCAGTGGACAGCATGCCATTCTACCAGGGCCACCTAGAGAAATGAGCATGGGGTGACAGACCCAGGGCTTCTGGATGGAAATGGCTGGCTACGGCTACCACTGGACCCTCCAGACACTTCAGCTACCATCAGGCATAGAGGTGTGGCCCCTCTGTGAGGTAGTCAGATCGAGCATAGTAGGGCCTGCCTTGTCCAGAGCAGCATAAGGGCTCGAGAACTTGTGCTATATGATGACATCTAGGCACTTCTCTGTGGTACCCCCAGCTCTGTGCCTCCTGGGTACCCTAGAGCAGGACACAGGAGACAGGAGAGTCCTGTCTCTCCAGGACAGTCAGAGACATTTTAATATGTAAATATGAAGATCCACTGGCTGACCTCAGCTATGTGGGAGGTCCCAGGAAGCTGAAAGCCTTGGGTGGCTGTTCCGAGTGCTTACTGCACTGCCCTGTACTCACCCTCCAGTGACAGACTTTGTGCTTCTTGGGCAAGCAGAGGCCCTGGGTAAGAAAGGGATGCCAGGGAGCAGATGGTGCCTGACTGGAGGACAGCAGGAGAAGGCAGGCAACCAGAGGGCTGCTCTGTGTTCCTGTGGAGGTCACATCTACCAGCCCCGGCCCCAGAACCCACAGCCTTCCAGGTTGCCTTTGACACAGGCCACACACACACAGGTCAACAACTAAGTCCCTCCACACCGTGTTGGATATTGGAATACCTGGTTCTTCAAAGGGGTCATTGACATAATTCTAGGGGAGCTGGCAGAGGGATACCTGGGGGATTTGTGGATGATGGGATTTACGCCTATAATCTTATTTCTACACCCCATAAATGTGATGGTGGAAGCAGAACTATTTCTCAAAAGTCTGGTCCTTTGCAGTAGGGAAATGCCTTTATAGTAGTCGAATGGGTGTATTGAGTGTTGTATATCCATGTAATAGAATACTACTCAGGTTGAAAAAAGAAAGAGGTTATGATACATGGTCTAATGTACTACTAAAGGCCAGATTTGATTTCATACATGTGAAATGAGCAGAGGGGAACAATCTACCCAGAGAGAAGTTGGATTGAAACCTGTGGAGGTGCTGGGAAGGTAAGGGTAGATTCTAGAGGTGAACTTGCCTTTTAGGGTAAGAAAAATGTTCTGGAGGTGATGGTTGTCCAGTGTAGCAGCTATACCAGGTGTCACTGTGTCACACACGTTGAATAAACTGATAGTTAATTTTTGTCATGTAAAGTTTAACAGTTTTTTGTTTTGGTTTTTAAGACAGGATTTCTCTCTTTAGCCCTAGCTGTCCTGAAACTTTCTCTGTAGACCAGGCTAGCCTTGAACTCACAGAGATCTGCCTGCCTCTGTTTCCCAAGTGCTGGGATTAAAAGCATGTGCTATCACTGCCTGGCTAGTTTAGCAGGTTTTTTTTTTTTTTAAGATTTATTTATTTATTATGTATACAGTGTTCTGCCTGCATGTACACCTGCACACCAGAAGAGGGCACCAGATCTCATTATAGATGGTTGTAAGCCATCCTGTGGTTGCTGGGAATTGAACTCAGAACCTCTGGAAGAGCAGCCAGTGCTCCTAACCTCTGAGCTGTCTCTCCAGCCCTGGTTCAGCAGTTTTTAAAAACACCTCTCCTGTCGGCTGAGTCTGGAGCCTCATCCATCTGCCTTGACTCATCCAACTCCCTAAAGAGCATGTGGTCTTGGGTCCATCCGATTACCATCCACTCCCCAAATCAGCTTCCTCGGCTGCCCAGAGCCAAGCGCTATGCCTGACACTGGTGGGAAGGTC
This sequence comes from Pachyuromys duprasi, assembly GCA_028658305.1. Lineage (NCBI taxonomy): Eukaryota > Metazoa > Chordata > Mammalia > Rodentia > Muridae > Pachyuromys > Pachyuromys duprasi. The sequence continues at coordinate 3,518,082 of CM053746.1, read as the reverse complement.
AGGATCACCGAGGTGGGAGGAGAGAGGGCATGTGCCAAGTGCCTTGCAGTGAGGACCGCCTACTGCTGCCCCCCAGTGTGGGCCCTGACAGGCCAGCCTCGCTCCAGTGGATGGCCACACACCCACAATATATGGGCAGCTCATACCCACGGTATATGGGCAGCTCATACCCAGGGTATATGGGTAGCCCAAACAAGACTAGATGGATTATAAAGAAAAGGAAAAAGAGGGCTTGAACTTGGTCAGGGGTGGGGAATGGGTGCAGTTTGGGAGGAGTTACAGGGAGCAGTAGGGATGTCTATGATAAAATATATTGTACACACATAATAAATACTATGTGAAAGAAAAGACCACTGCCTCAGACTTCAGTTCCTCCTGCACCAGAGTAGAAGGGGGAAGGGAGAAGGGCCCTCTCCTGCAACCCATCTCCCACTGAAGGTCAAGGGCACATCTAGGTGGGGCAGTACCATTTTCAGCTGTACAATATCTATATCTTCACCTCCATAACATGTGACTTGTTCCAGCCTACCCCCAGAGGCCTCAGAAGGTGAAAATGGACACAACTTAGAGTCACATAGAAGAAGGTCTGGAAATGTTCGTGAAGGATTCTCTTAATTGCATTAATCAGTGTGGGAAGATCCACATAGGCAGTGCCATTCTGAGCTTGGCATCCAAGACTGGATGAAAGGGAACAAGCAGGCTGGGTACCATCATGCTCACTGCGCCCTGCTCTCCTCTGCAGATGTGATGGGTAAGCTGCTTCAGGTTCCTGCCTCGACTTCCCCGCAGTGATCGAACATAACCTGGAATTGTAAGGCAAATAAACCCCCTCTCCCTTAGGTTGCCCTTGTCAGGATATTTGTCCCAGTAATAGGAAACAAAACTAGGGCTCAGAATCCAATGGCTGGTCGATGTCTGTGTAAGAGAAAGCGGGGAGCCAGGCCTGGCGATGCAAACCTCAAACCATGGATTCAGTAAGCCGGAGCAGGACCAGGAACAGGAGGCTAGCCTGGCCTACACAGCAATGATCCGTCTCAAAATCCACTGATTAAAAAGAGAGGAGAGGGAGTCTTGGGGATAGACACAGACCACTGGGTTGTGTGAGGACAGCAGAGACAGACTCAGGAAGGAGGCAGCTGCAAGCCAAGGAACACACGGCTGCAGTGGGTGGAAGGGCACCCTTCCTTCAGGCCTGCAGAGGAGCTGTTCTGCCATTCCTCACTCTGCTCTGCAGAACTGCAAGACAATGGAAGGCCACCGTTCACAGCCACCTGCTCGATGAGACTTGTGTGCCAGCCCCGGGTGAAATTCACCTATCTGATGTACACCCTGTCTCCCTGCTCTCTAGAAGGGAAGGCCACCACCAGCGAGTCCTCAGCTTCCAAAACGGCATGCACTGGGTGATCTATAAATAGCTGCCAGCTGGGATATGATGCCATGATGAAGCACACAGGGAGGAGCTGCTTCCGAGATTAAAAGCTCGTGAGGACATGGAATGGGGCAGGCAACACGGAGACCACTGGGACCCTAGGTGTCAGGGGTGGGGTCAGCAGGGCTACACTGGCGGAGGTTCACTGCTTGACCACTGTGGCCTTGCTTGGAGCCATGCCTGCATTTCACAGCCTATGTGGCATGGCCGTGTTCTGGCCTCTCTACGTGAAGCCAGTGAGCACACAGCTCAGTGTCCCGCCATGCCCAGGACAGCTCCCCACTGCAGTGAGCCATCCGAGCCCAGATATGGACAGTGCTGAGGTGGAAAGCCTCCTCTGTGGAGCAGAAAAATGCCTCTGCAGAAGCAAGCCATGAACAAGAGGCGACGGCACAACAGGAACGTGGCCCGAGTCTGTGCACGTTTCTGTGTTCCCAGAGGTGGCCCGAGCTGCTGGCTTCTGTGCTGACAGCTCACAAAGGCTCTCTTCCACCCAGACATTGGGACATCTGGTATCTGCTTCTTTAGGGACTGTGGGCCTGTGTCCACCTCTAGGTAGAGGGAACAGGGACAAGTCCTCATACTGTGATATCATCACCCTCCCATTGCCCTCCACCTCCTCCAACAGCAGCAGCTCCTTGTAAGTAACTCCTCCCACTGAACCCTGAGCCCCTGGCAGAGCCTCCAATAGGGAGCGCGATAGCTGCTTTACTGGACTCAGATCAGAAAATCCAGGTGGGAGGACACAGGAGCCAGAGACCTCAGAGATGAGGATGTGTCAGGAAGCCTTCCCTCTCCCTCCCCACTAAGCACATCCTTTCTCTAAGCCACTTCTAACACAGCAGAGCAGACAAGCTGCCAGGAAGGCATAAGAGGGAACTGTACGCAGCGGTCTGGAGGCAAGGAGAGACTGTGTCACGGGTGGTCTCCACTCTCCATTCCACCAGAGACCACAGGTGTGGGGAGTGATGCCAGACCTCTGAGTCTGGAAGTTCAGTGTGGGTGCGTGTCTGTGATTCAGGTGCTGAAAGGGTTGAGGACCTGCCTCAAAAACAGCAACAATCAAAAGCACAGCACAGGCACACCAGCCAGCGCCCAGCAAGCCTGGCGAAGTGCTGCCCCTCAGCCTGCAGAGGAACGGTGTCCCTGATAGGGGCTGATCCGTCCCCTTGCCTGGACGGTGGGTGACAGGCTCCCCCGCAGACATCTGCCTGTGGGGGAAGGGGCTGCAGGCTGGCTGCTGCCTGCAGACGGTAATGGGGGAGATAACTATTTTTATAGCAAGCAAACAAACTGTTTTGTTCTAAGAACCCCAAAACCAAAAAAGAAAAAGAAAGAAAGGAAAGAAAGAAAGAAAGGCCACAAGAGAATCTGCCTTTGCTGGCTGCCGGGAGAGTAATAAGAACTTGCCCGGCTGCCCAGAGGCAAAGTGCCAGGCATGTGCAGCCAGGCCTTACCCACTGCCCAGACAGCTGGGAGCAAGGAGCCCTGCCCTCCGGCCACCAGCCTGGCTGGGCAGAGCACTTCTTTGTGCGCAATGATCTGTTCATCTTTGCATGGTGAAGTCAGAAGGCCACGGTCCTGGACTAAGAGCGTGGGGGGGGGGGGGGATATCTGGCAGAGGACAAGCAGGACCCAGGGCGTGAGCCCATGCCGACCTGCTATGGGCTTGAGAGTCCGGTAATCGGGTAATCGGGAGTTCTGGCTTCCTGGGGCTAGGAGCAGTCAAAGACTGCAAGCCCTGGCTTGCTCCCCCACAATTTCCATCTCCACCTGCCCACATCCTTGTGCGGTCTCAGGACCCTCAGCCTTGTTTTTCCAGGCAGCCTCCCTTGCCTTGCATGGAGCTGGCATTTTGCATTCTGTTCAGCTCTCCCTTTGTTCACGGCACATAGAAACCCAGGCTGCTAGTCAGAGAAGAGCTCCATCCCATAATAAACAGCATGAACTATTTATAACCCTGAAAACATCTTTATTATTATTTTTCTTCCCTCCAGAAACAATCTCACACAATCCTGTTAAGTACACACCACCAAGGAATGGCGGGCCTCGGGACGGGGCCGCTTCCCCCTGGCCCTGCCCAGCCGAGCAGATGGCGGCGTGGGCGGTAGGTACCAGCCTCCTGGCAATCCGAACATCTGTTCCCGTTAGAAAATGCTAATTGCCATCAATCAGGACAGCACCTACCCACATTTACATGCAAACGCACATGCAAAAAAAAAAAAAAAGGTCTAAATTTCTCGCAGGATGCACTGCCTGCATGTTAACTAGACAGAGTAGCCTGAGGGCTGCTCAGCCAAAGCCTGCAACCGTGGCCTGCCAGCCTCAGAGGCCCCAAACTCCAACCAGGCAGTGGCGACAGAGTCGCTCTGCAGGTAGTCTGGTTCCAGGCCCTGTGTATTCTCGTCTGCCTAGTCCAGGGTGGACATGGGTCACTGGCTCTGGGTAGTACAGTCACCTAGGTGGGGAGCCTCCTCTCTGAGCACCCTTTCCATGCTGCTTTCCAGTTGGATCCGGCTTCCACACCGTGGCCCTCTGTACGTCAAGGTTCTGGTGCTCTACGCCATAATCCCCAGGGTCAACCTGGCCTGGTGTTTCCACCCAGAGGTCTGCTCTGCACGTGCATCAGAGTGTTCCAGAAACCTCATCTGTTCCCATGGCTGCTGAGGCACTGAGAAGTGCATCCACAGCCCAGGGTTCCACCCCTGGCTAGGGTTTTCTACCTGGCCCTCGAGGCTGTCCCCCATCCTCTGGCCCCCAACCAGAGCTTGGGCAGTCTGCCTCATTCTTCATGGACCCTGTTTGATTGTTAATCACAGGACTTCCCTAGCCCCTGGTGATCTGAGTTTGCCCCTGAGGATCAGTCCTGCCTGAATAGACCCTGTCAGAGGGGGTGGGTGGCACCCATTCACACCCACCCCAGCCCTGGGCGAGAGGCGATCAGAGCCTCTCCCTCCTTCCTCAGCTTCCCAGGGGCCTCATGCCTTCCAATAGCATGCCAACCAGCTGCTCCGTGGCACCTAGGCGGGGCGGGGGGGGGATGTCACCTCACCTCTCAGTCAACCCTCGGCCTGAGGATGGGACATGTACCACAAAGATTGTCCTGTTACGTAATGAGAAGCCATGATCCTCTTTGCTGCACCTCTCCAGAGGAAAGTGATTCTGTTAATTCTTCTCGCAGGTGCCAGGCACTATTGCCAGCCTTGGGGCCCAGTGACTGGCTGCAGGGCAAGCTCTTGCAACTGGACAACAGTGGTCCCCTCACCTGGGATGAGGGCTACCCCCAGTGGGAAGGACCTCCTGGGTGTCATAGAGCCAGCCACACCAATGATGTGGCCATGATGGTGGCCTCCCTCTCTGTGAACATAGTATATAGCTGCCTGTGTGTACACGTATGACACACCACGCACATGAATGTTGAGTCTCTCTGTGAGCTATGCAGTCAGGCCTGCTGGCCAAGAGAAGAGTTTCTCATTTTCACCAAGTAGAATGTCCTCCTGACATACGGGGTGATACTGCGGCATGGGGCCTGATGAGAGGGGCCAGGAGGAGGGAAAGGGTGGAAAAGCCCACTCATCTTTGCCAGCAGTCCCTCTCTAACTGATGTCTCCTCTAAGAAGAGTTCTTATGCCAAGAAGGTACACCTGGATGTCGGGGATGTGAGGTCACATTATGTCTGTGGAGCACATCCTGGCTGGGTGTTGTCTGTGGCCAGCAAGCATGTCCCATCCCCCACTCGGCTCACCCAACAAGTGACTCTGTTCCCCATGCTTCCTGACTTGCAGAAGGCTCTGCATCTGGCCCTCAGGGGCCCCTCCCAGCAGGCATCGGCACTCACTGAAGTGTGATCCACTTGTTTCTTGTCAGACTCTGGCAGCCAGGGCCTCTGTTTCCACTTTAACAGCACTCTTCAGGAAGCAAGTTCGAGGCCAGTGCTTCTCTTTAGCAAGGGCAGAGACTTTGAGCAAGGTCTCTGGGAAGCTGTCTTGCTCCTTTACCTCTACTTCCTTCCCCACCTCTTTTCCCCCTTCTTTCTCTTCCTCTTCTATTCATGTCCCAGCCTCAGTTTCTCTGCACATGCTCAGCATGGCCATCTTCCCCACCCAGGCTCCTGCTGGAGGGACCTGGAGGTTTGTCCTTCTGCAACACCAGGATAGAGCAATGGGCCCTCTCTGCTATCTCACCTTCACTACCCTGTTGGCTGAGCCTGGAGAGCTGAAGGAGGCCCCAGCGAAGTCTGAAAGACTCCAGCCCAAGGAGGCATAACCTTGATCTTTTGCCTTCTCCACCCTGAGTCCCCAAATCACTAAGACCAATAAGGGGTAAACTTTTAAATATAAGCTTCACAATAATGGTAGAAGTCAGTGGCTCCCAGGAAGATAGAAGGATAGCTGACAGGTGAGTAGATGCATGTTTGTATTCACGGGTCAATGATAAATGGATGAGAAGATGGTAGAGGAAGAGAGACAGATAACAGATATGTGGCTCAGTGCAGGGGTAAACACAGAGTAGATGATGGACAAATGAATAAATACATCATCTTGGAAAACACATAGCCCAATGGACCTACAGAAAGACAACAGATACATCGACAGATTAATAATGTCTCTACATAAATATAGATGGGTGCTAGGCATATGTACATACATAGAAAGATAATTAAGGTAAAAATGGTTGGATATACAGACAGATAATGTAGTCATGCAGAGAGAAATTGATGGGTAGGTAGATGGGTGGGTGGGTGAATGGATAGGTAGGTGAATTAATGGATAGATAGATGGATGGATGAATGGGTGGGTGAATGGATGGGTGGATAAATGGATGGTGAGTGAATAGATGGATGGCTGAATGGAGGGTGGATGGATCAATGGGTAGATGGGTGAGTAGATGGATGGGTAGATGGATGGATGGATGGGTAGATGGATGGATGGGTGGATGGGTGGGTGGATGGATGGATGGGTGAAGCCTATATGGATGGATGGGTGGATGAGTAAGCAGGTAGACAGATGGGTGCATGGGTATATGAATGGAATAATAATGTGTGGATGGAATGATGAGGGTATAGGTAAATGGATAGATAGAGGAGTGGATGGGTAGATTGATATGTAGGAAAGAGGATTGGATGTATGGATGCATGAATAGATGGATAAGCAACTGGAAGAAGCAGAGGCAAACACAGAGATGGATGAAGAGCCAGAAAATAAAACAGCTTTTCTCCATGTCTGCTTTATAGTTCACTTCAGAGGAAGTAGTCTGAAATCCTAGGACCAAGCTGGTGATAGGTGGACCAAAGGTTCAAGCTCAGATTTATCTTCATTGGACACAAGGCACCCAACACTTGTGCTAGGCTGGCCCTAATCCAGAATTGTGTCCCTCTTATGTCCACAGTTTCAGGGCCCCTGGCTGCTACCACAGTATTGAAAAGTCACTCCAGCCCCAGGGACAATCTAAGCTGAAGGTGGATGTACCTGAAAACGCTGTTCAAGCGTAACCATGTCAAGTTACCTCATCTTGCCTTGTGGACTGGCCTGAACTGGACCACCCTGTCACAAGCCTCACTCTCCTGCCCTAGTGTTCTCAGAGGCCCTGACAGGAAGATTAGGGTTGGGGTGGGGGTAGGATTAGAGTTAGGCTGATTTAGGGTTACCTTACTGTTGTGATCAGCTTAGGGTTAAGATCATGTTTAGGTAAGGATTGAGTTAAGATTGGGCTATGGGTAGGCTTATGGTTGGATTAGCATAGTTAGGGTTAGTTTTTGGATTAGGGTTAGGTTAGGTTAGGGTGGGATTCGAGTTAGGGCTATGGGTAGAGCTAGGGTCTTGTTAGGTTCACATCAGGGTTAGAGTTAAGGTTAAGGTTCAGATTGGTTTAGGATTATGATTGGTCTATGATTAGGTTAGTTCTAGATTAAATTTTGGTTATATTTATTGTTTTAGATTGGGTTATCTTACAGTTAGAATTAGAGTTTGGGTTACTGTTTGTGCTAGGTTAGGGTTGAGGCAGGGTTAGATTAGAATTTGGGCTAAATTAGGGTTAGGATTGAGGTTAGGTTATGTTTAATGTTATGGTTAGGTTTCAGTTAGTTTTAGTGTTAGAGTTATGTCAGGGTTGTTTTAGGATCATTGTGTGCCAAGTGTAGAGCTGGCTTAAGTTGCATTGTGGTTAGAATTAGTGTTATACAAAGAAGTAGCTTCCACTCACAATGACAGGTAGGTTTGAATTAGTTTTCACAGGACTAGGGTCTGGCTATGGTTAGAGTTAGGTTGGGATTATGGCTATGAGTTGACTATGGTCTGGCTAGAATTAGTGTTACTTATATTGACCTAGGGTTAGTTTGGGTGTTGCTGGTCCCAGATCTCTGTCTCTCTGTCTCTGTCTTTCTCTGTCTCTCTCTCTCCCTTTCTCTCTCTCTTCCTCTCTCTGTCATTAGCCTCTCTCAGGCATTAGTTGTTGCCTGATTGCTCACTGTTCTTTTGACTGCCCTGAAGGCTGCGTTGATCTTACTGGCCTAGGCCCCATTTTGTCTCATCTGTACACAGTTGAACCTTGTATCTGAAACATCCATTTCCATGTCCAGGTGTTTCCTGCTGTACTCTGCTCTCCACTTGGACTAGGTGTTCTGAGCCACTGCCAGGACCCATGGCTAAATATGAGTGGAGTCTGCCTGGTGGCCTGGTGTGGGGAGGGCAGTCATAACGATGGAATGCCTTGTCTTCCCTCCCTCCAGATTCTGCAGACCCTGGCTCTTGCATGACCTCAGGCCTCCATGTATACTTGGAGTGCTAACTGAACCCAGCATGGGGCTCCCAGACGTCTACGCTCTATAGACCTTGGGAATCACAGGAAGCCTGTACTTGGCCCATCCTGTTATCACGCTGACACTTAGCCCACACTCATAGAAAAAGGCCTCTTGAGGGCTGAAAGGCACTGTGAAGCTGGAGGTGGCAAGGTCTGTGTGCATCTCACCCTATTCCAGCGGGTTCCTTATACATCCATACAGCAACCTTGCCCTACTGAATATGGGTTGAGTGATGAGACTCCTTCCAGAAGACACCACAGCTGGTGGGTGAGGTGGGGTTGGAGTGACTGTGGTCATGACTGCTAGTTTCTATGGGACTTCTGCACAATATCACAGTATCACATACAGCCTAATAAAATGTCACATAGAGATAGTATTTACATCCTTCTAGTCCAAGCCACCCTTCAACACACACCATATAGAGCAACCCTTCTGTGCAGCCCTACCAAGAGCTTCATTCCCTCCCCACCCTTGGCCCTCAAAGACATGAGATGAGGAGGCAGATCACCCCACAGGCTAAGAATTGCATCTGTCTAACACACTGGCTTTAGTTGAATATTTTGTGAGAGAATGCAGTAGCGTTACAGCCAGTAAAGGCACACTGTGGGTTCCATGTAAGATGCGTGTGTGTTTTTAAGATAACAAATAAGACTTCAAGGAAATGCCATGCTTCCTTTGGCCCCCCTCTGGAAGCAGATGCCCAGTTCCCCAGGGGCAGAGTTTTAATATCCCCTCTTGTTGGGATCCCTCAGAGGGAAAATGCACACCTCCAGCGTGGTACCGCATGCCTCTCCATCATCCAAGACAAGCCATTTAATATCCTCTCCCCTGAGCACAGCCCACCACGTGTAGTGTGCATTCCAGCTCTGAGAGGCGCCGGCATGTTCACCACAAAGTCACACCACCAGCTTCTGTCACACTCCACAAAGGGGGAAAACCCAGCAGGACCGACTTCCTCACAGCTGACAAAAGATCTCAGCCAGTGTCAGCAAAAGTCCTAAGCATCAATGTGAGCAAAATAGAGACAGTCATGAGTCCTAGCACCCCACCCCCATGATACAAGACTGGAAGGAAGAACTACCTCCGGAGAATAGTGTCTCTTGGGGTCGGGGTCGGGGGGACCTCAGCTCAGAAGAACATAGCCAGGATGGCAGCTGATGCCTGCAAACCCAGTGCCCAGAAAACTGAGGCAGGAAGAGTGCCAGGAGTTCAAGGCCAGCCTGGGCTATAGAGTGGTAGCCTTTCTCAATTATGACAAGATATAAAACTGTCATTTCCAATCTGTTCCCCCTCTCTTAAGGACATGATCACCAGTGATCGGGCCAGTCCCTGAGAGGGAAAGTGAGGCAAACAGCTGGGGGTATTGGAGACCCCAGGAGGCAGGCTTCATGGAGCAGCTTGTTTAATTGGGGGGAACTCCTTTGGGGAAGTGGGTAGAGGCTTTTGGGGTGATCACACATTGTTGGCCAGGGCCAAGGTGCTGGGAATGCCTTACTTTCATGAAAAAGAATTCCAGGTGCTACTGGACATGACCTTATAAGGAGAGAGGAAGTTTAACCTGTGACCTGGCCACCAGGCTACGTGACCACCTCAAGGTTGGCAGAGGTGGGGGCCTTTTGAAAGGCTTCAGGACATGCAGGCCCAGGGCAGGGAGGGCGGAATCCTGCTCTGCCTTGGACTTTGAACACGCCTCAACCTCACACAGCCATGCCCCTCTGCCCCAGCTCCACACAAAACAATATACGTGCAAAAGCACAAGAGCATCCTTTCAAAAATGACCTTCAGAGGGCCCTCACAGAAAGCTGCCACAGACACATGGCTCTAACCTGAGATGAAGAAGCCAGCACCTCAATAGACCAAAGGTCTGTGAAGGAGGGAGGCCGGACCAGGCTGCTCGACCACACTGAGAGCTTACCCAATGCCAGCTGTGACCACCGACCCACTGCAGTGGGTAGCCGAGTATAGAGAGCCAAGAGAACCTGTTACCCATCCCAGGCATCTAACCCCAGAGCATTCACAAGCCTGCTGGGACTCAGCCACACATGCTACAGCAGCCATGCTGTGGAAGGATTTATTTTCGTAACTTTCATTTTTAAGCCAGGTGTCGTGATGCATGCCTTTAACCCCCGTACCGGGGTTGAGCAGGGTTGTTCTAAGCTGGGGCCAGCCTGGGCTACAGGATAAGACCTTGACAAAAATTAGCCCTGCATGTTAAATGTTGAGATAAAAGAAGACTCATTATTAACTGTAAAAACACAGCAGAGGATTCTTATAAACCTTTCTGAGATAAACAAAATTATGTTTAAAAATTCATAATGTAAGCCAAGTGTGGTGGCACACATCTTTAGTCCCAGGACTGAGGAGCTAACGGCAGGCTATCTCTGAGAGTTTGAGGCCAGCCTGGCTTACCTAGTGAGTTTCAGGCCAGCCAGGGCTACACACTGAAACTGTGCCTCAAAAAAAATTAATATACTAAAGTCCTAATCCTCAACATTTAGCCAGTATGTTTGGAGACAAGCCAAAGAGAGGGGAAGAGGGTAAGGTTCATCGCCATGTGGGTTTCGATCCAGTGTGACCTCGATTCTTAAGAGGCGAGAACAGAGACAAGAGGGAAGATGCTGTGAAGATGGAGAGGATGGCTTCCACGGCCAGAGGGAAGCTTTTGAATCCAGCCCTGCCAAGCACTTTATCTTGAGCTTCAAACTGCAAGGAACTGGGTCTGTACGGCCTCAGGCCTCCAGTGCGTGCTATTTAGCTCCAGAAGATTTAGCGAGCTCAATGCCTTCCCACCCCATCCAGGCCACCACTCAGGACACACCAGTAACAACCAAACTTAGGTGACCACCAGCTTTGTGAGCCCTTTCGGATCCTATGCAGGGTGGCTTTAATTACCATGGGCAAGTCTCACTTCTTGTCAGATTCCAGCGCTATAACTCCATTTTTGGTGTGTTGTCAAAGAATGTAAAGGTTGAGCGTTATGGGGGTTAGAATATGTCCCTACCACCATCCCCCACCACCGCCATCACCATCCCAGCACCGCCATCCCCACCATCCCCCCCACCACTGCCACTGCCACCACCACAGTTCATGTGTTGGGTACTTGGTCCCCAGCGGGGCAATGCTGAGAAGTGATGAGATCTTTAAGAGGTAGGTCCTCCTGGGAAATCCTCGGTTCACTGGGGTACTGACCTCATGAGAGATTAGGGTAGCTCTCTCAGGACCCTGAGTCACATCTTCTGAGTGGGAGCTATTATACAAGAATCCCTCTCCCCTCTGCTTTCCTGTCTGGACATGTGGTCTCTCCCTCCTGGAAATGCTTCTGCCACTGTGGTCTCTGCCAGAAGGCCCTCATTGTAGCCAAGCTGATTCTCGTACCATACTCTTGAACCTCCATGACTTAATAATCCTCTTTGCTTTATAAAGCAGTCTGGCCTTATGTATTTTGCTATAGAAACAGAAAATGGACTGTGCACTGTTCTCAAGTGCAGTATTCAGCCGTGGGGCCAGTAGCCACGATCCAGAGGTGGACCCTGGTGCACGGACCTTGCTTTGAGTACTGTTGCCTTGAGCCGTCCAGCATGCATGTTCTGAGTATCAGTTGCTGAGAACTGAGGTGGGGGTCCACTGAAAGGCCTAGTGCTCCCAGCTGGCCCATGGCCCTGTCTTCTCAGAGCTGACTGACATGGTGATGACACCCACAAATGTTCCAGACAAGATGGGCTGCACCTTGCCAGTCGGTCACCTTGCGGAATTCCCGAGCCCCTGCACAGTCTGAGGGGCTCTGGGCACAGGAATGCCCCTCCTGGGATGTCAGGAGCATCCTATTTGATCCTTGTTGAACTTGGTTCAGCTTTGATTGCTCTCAGGTCCTGCCTGGGTGGTGATGTCCGAGCGACATTGCAGGAAGCCACGCCCTGCAAGCTTCCTGCACCTCCAACCCTAACTCAGCAGCAGCCATTGGTGTAAGGTCAAGGATGGAGCAGTCTGTCCCAGCAGTGGGCACGGTGGCCCTCTTTTGTTTCCTCTTATACTTCACACATGAAGGAGCACACACACGCACACACACATATGTATATGCACAATATACATATTTGCACATACAAAACATACAAACATACATGCACACGACATACTGTCACATGACACACACACAGAATCACAAATACAAACATACACACACATACAGCTCAAGCCAAGTTTATGTTGTCTCTTCCTCTTTCTTTCTGGGGCGTGTGCTAGCCCTCAGGTATCTTTGAGAGTACCAGTCCTGAACCGCTTGGTGGAAACTTGCAAACCATAACAGATGTCTTTCTCCCAATTGTTTCAAGACCCCACTCTGTGTGGAGTCACAGATGTCCCTCTATGGTCTGCAGTGTCTGTGTGTAAGGACAGAATGGAGACTCTACACATCCTGGGACCTCAGCTGGGTTTCTGAGAGTCACGTCAGCAAGCCCGGTGTCTGACTTGTAGATGACAGAGAGAGGGGAGCCTCAGGGCTTCTGATGACGAGATATTTGACCCCAGAATCAGGGAGGCAGACATCATACCCACAAAGAACCGTTCCTGCATCTCTGTCCACAACTTGTCTTTTGGACACAACTTCTGCCCATAGCTGCTATAGAACAGGACTGCCCAGACCCTGTGTGCAGCTTGGTGTTGACTCTAAGGCTAATGTACCAAGATGCTTGCCTGCCACTTCCCTGGGCGGTGGTTCTCCCTGAGGCTATGGCCCTTGTCCCCAGGGAGTTCATCAGCCCAAGATAAAGTGGGACACATAGGCAGAGAGAAGACTGAGACACCCCAAGGACACCCGACTCTCCTGTGACCCGAGCTCAGAGCTGCATCTCCTCTGGTCCCCTCTGTCCTCTCTCCCAAACACATCTGTTCCATCTCTTAGAGTCCTCGTGGGTCTTCCATGCTTTCCTCCACGTTCTAGTTATTAGCCCCAGGGCCTCCACTTGGCCTTCTCCCCTGCCCCCAGCCTCTGGCCCCCATATCTGCAGGGCCTGCTGCAGCCCTAACTCCCAGCACTCACCTATTCATTCAGAGACCCACGTTCATTTTCTCCCCATCCAGGGTCCCCCCTCCCTTAGTCAGAACCCACCCAACTTCCTCCAAGCCACTCTCTTCAGGCCTTTCTGAGCCCCTGCATGACCCTGGTCTCTACCTCCTCACATGAGGAAATGTGTTCGGAATCATGTTACAAACAGCCTGTCATTAGATTAAAGTTCCACTATTTCACTCTTAAATGGCTCTTAAGCAGACAACTCACCAGACAAAACATTTGCTGTGCAGGCATGAGGACTAGAATTCTGATCCACAGAACCCACATAAGAGCCGGATAGTTCTGACAGTCTCCCAGAATCCGAGTACTCAGGAGGCAGAGACAGGGCATCCCTGGGACAAGCTGGCTACCCACCTGCATGCAAACCCACAACTGTACATGCACACACTCATCAAATGCATACACTGGCTAAAAGAAAAGAGAGAGATAATTTTCCACCATGATATGATGGGATATGGAGGAGGTGTGGCCAGACCCTCTCAGTACCAACTATCACAGCTTCCTCTCTGTCTGACCAGGACTTCCTGGGCCTGGGGGTTCTCCAGATTTCCCTAGTGGTGGAAATGTGTCTCTCAAATTCTCCCCCACTCCTTTTTTTATTATCACTATTTATTATAATTTATTCACTTTGTATCCCAGCTGTAGCCCCTTCCCTCCCCCACCCCATGTCTCTCCCTTAGGTCATCCTCCCCTACTATCTGACCCTAGCCTATCAGGTCTCATCAGAATTGTCTGCATCCTCTTTCTCTGTTGCCTAGTTAGGCCACCTCGCCAGGGAGAGGTGATCAAAGAGCCGGCCACTGAGTCAGAGACAGACCCTGCTCTCTTTACTAGGGAACCCACATGGAGACTGAACTGCCTGTGGGCTACATCTGAGCAGGGGGTCTAGGTCCTCTCCATGCATGGTCCTTGGTTGATTCATCAGTCTCTGCAGGACTCCCTGAGCCCAGAATTTTTGGCTCTGTTGGTCTCCTTGTGAAGCTCCTGCCCCCTCCTCTCAAATTACGATGTTGAAATTTATTCTCCAGCACCTATATTAGTGGGGTGGGACCTTTGGGAAGGAATTAGGTCAGGTGAAGTCATAAGGATGACCCCAGAATGGTACAAGTGACTTTTCAAGAAGAGACAAATCTGAGCTTCGATGCTTGCTTGGTCTTGCCTGCCATGATGCTGCAAGGCCTCCCGGTTTCTGACACCATGTTGATGGACTTCCCACTCCAGAACTGTATGGAATACCTATTTTCTTTATAAGTAGCCTGGTCTCAGGCATTCAGTTACATTTCATGTCACTCCATCTTTGTCCTGTGGCCTGCCTCATCCTCCTTACTTTCTTTTCTCTGTCTTCAAACAGGAGGGAGGCAGCCATAATCCACACACACACTGAGGCCGCAGTATGGGAGCTCAGAAGGGCCCTGGGCATTGCAACTCCTGCACTGGGTTTCTGGTCTCTGAGACAGAGCAAGAATAAATAGCTCCTGTTTTGCCCCCCACACACACACACACGGGCTGCAGTGCTCTGCTGCAGCCACGGGACAGTAAGACCCGGCCCCGAACACAACCAGCCAACCTCCTTTTCACAGTGGCCACCTTGATGCTCTGGGATTCACCCAAAGGGCTTGCTGTCACCCCGTGCCTCCTGTCATAAGGGCTAGCAGCACCCAGCGATGCCTTTGCCACTCTGCCGCATGTGGAGCAGCCTAATAGTTACTAATGCTTTAACACCCCAGCGACTAATGTGCTCTAATTGGGCGACTTCGACTAGGAGTCGAGACCTGGAGGACTCTCTGGCATCCTCTGTGATCCTTCCAGCCCCTTCCTAGCTCTGCTGCAGAGCTCAAGGGCCACCAAGGAAAAAGTACTGACCTGGTCTTCTGCTTTTTAAAAAGGGTCACACCAATGCCAACGAGTGGCTTTATCCTTCAGCTAACAAATGTGAGGCAAAGAAGAGGACAAAGGAGATGCTGAAGGCAGATGGGAGAAGGCCTGTGACATCTGTCTAGAGACTGTCAGGCGGCTCCTGGAGCAGACCCAGCACCAGTCGCTTAGGGAATATCCCAAAGCCGAGAAGACGGCATCTCTGGATCCTTCTCACCTCCCTGATACCTCTCAGAGTTATGTGACCATGAGCCTCCCAGGACTACAGGGAAAGGCAGACAGCAATGAGGCCAAGCATGGAGCTGGGCTAGCAGGATTGGGGGAAAAGGCATGGAGAAACTTAAGGTGGAGGAAATCCTCCAACATGGGTTGAGAGGAAGGGAGAGGAAGAGGAGGAAGGAAAGGAGGAGGAAGGAAAAGTGGAGGCAGAAGGGAAGGACGGAGGTAAAGATGGAGGAGGAATAGGGAGGATGGAGAAAGAAGAGGAGGAAGGAAAGTCAGGAGGAGGCGGCAGTGGGGTAGAAGGGGAGACACAACCATGGGTGTCTAGGTCCCTGGGGTGAGCAGTCAATCCTCTGAGCTCACTCCAGTGGTAAACATCTTCAGGGGAGGAGTTGAGAGGCTGAGCTCCATGCCGAGGAGACTTTTCCAAGCACATTTATCAACAACCCCCGGGGCTCTTAGGCAGTGCCCTAATTAAGCTATCAGGTACTAGAGGAAGCCCAGATAAGCGTAGGAGTCCTGCCTTGGAAGCCCTGTGTGGATCAGATGGGCTCCACGCGTTCTGCCTAGCAGCAACATAGCGGCACAGGCTCTGGACAGACAGACAGGAAGGTCTATCTCTACATGGTGCGATCACGTTCCTCCCCACACGAGGAGACCTCGTGCTGATGCACAGAGAGGGGGTGGAGGGCAGTTCACCCACCGCAGACTCAGGCAGCCTGTGCTACAGCTCAGCCCAAGGTGTCTGCATCCCCGTGATGGATTCTGGTTTAACAGCTTTTAAAAACAAGCAGAGGAGAGCCAGGCATGATGGATGAGTGCACGAAACACGCTCATTCGGAGATGATTTATGGGATGTTGCCTGTTGTGCTCATGGGACGTGGCTCGAGGGTGGGGGCCTTGGAGATGGATGTCTTCCAACACTGAGCACTTGTAGGGTGCCAGGAGCTCAATGGCAAACATGTATGCACTACCCCAGCCTGCGGGGCCCCGGCCTCAGCCGCCTGCTGTTCCTTACGAGGGGCACAGGAGGCAGGTGGGAGACTTGGTTTACCCCTCGGCTCCCAAACGTGAGCAAAGCTCACCTTTCAGAAACATCTGGAGAAGGAACAGCTGGCCACAACCCCTGGTTCCTCCAAGTGACACAAACAGGTTCATAGAAGTGTGGTGGGAGGATCTGAGTGCGCGGGGACAGCGGCAAGGAGGAGAAGGAAGAGGGCTGGCATGAAAGACAGTGCAACCACTGCGATGCCCCCTGCACCAGGGGCTGACAGACGGCTCCTTCCAGCGTGTTTGATGGAGCTCTGCCATAGCCTGGCCACTGCAGCACCTCATTCTGCAGCAGATTAATGTCTACCCATGTTTTTAATGAAGGCTTAGAATTGGCTGCACAGTAAGATCCAAACTGACTCCATATTGAAAGAGGTGAGCTTTTAAATAAGACCGAACAGCAAGGTCCTTCCTAAAGAACAAGAAATGCATGGGCCAGGGTCAAAGGCAGGAGGAAATAATTTCTCCTCCCAGCCTCCCTTGAGCAAGGACACTTTGACAGTGATGGAGATCACACTAAATGGCCTGAGTGTCAAAGCCTTTCCTGGACCTGTGACCTAGCTCTGTTTAGGCCGTAGGCTCCAGCAGGCTCTTTGGCCCAGGTTCTTCATCTCTGACCTTAAAACCACTCTTAGGAGAAGCCCTTCTCCAAGGAGTCAGAGCAAGGTCTTCCCATATCCCCGAGGTGGGTTTGACATTGCTGGGCATCGTTCTGTGGTGGGCGGAATGTGTGCAGGGGTCAGCAGTCCGACAGGCCTGACCTCCTCCTTCAGAGACCCACTCTCTGTCCTCCCAGAGCTGATAAAGACAGGCAGACCATCAAAGCCATATACAGGTGGCTGGGACACACATCCACGCTGGGCACACTCAGAGGACGGGCTTCCTGTAGGTCTACACTCCCCTTGCCTTCACCCGATAGGAAGGACAAGACTTAGACATACAGCTGTCTCAACATATCAGAGCTACCTTCTAAACCCACAGGGGTTGGAACGTGAGTGTGCTAGATGAAGCAGCTCTGTGCAATGCTCCCGGAACTTGTGCCCTGGACTTCCCAGGTCTAACCTGGGGACCAGCTGGGCTTTGTGCTTTCAGCTTTGGTGACCCCCAAAGAGGTACTTTGCCGGGGACACTGGCTTTCCGACACACAGGAAGGCAAATCTGGGCCAGCCGTCCTCTCCCAGGGCTATAGTCAGGAGCTCCAGCTTTCAGAAACATGACTAAAGGGATTGCCTGCGGCCGGCTGCAAAACACAGCTTCTCTGAGGCTCCCGGGAGTCCCAGGCCATGATCTCAGGGTGACAGAATACTGAGGGCCTCCCAGTGTGGCTTGGGCTCACTGAGCAGGGCCATCTCAGCCAGCACATGACAAGAGTCACCTTAAACTTGGCCAGCATTCACCTCTAGTCCAGTCCCAACCCAGGTTGCTGCTCAAGAACAGTAGGGCCCTAGAATACCCCTCAGCTGACCCCCGCTTCAAGCTGGACCTCCCTGCCTTCACCCTCTACAGAAGATAACACTGTCTTCCTCTCATCATACTTGAGTCACAGAGAAGTTCTGTGGGGTACATGAACCACATGACCCGGGGCGAGGGGAACCAGCCTGGAGCTAGAGTGAGGTTGAGACCCCCAAAAATCTCAATCTTCAGACCTGCAGGAGTAAGGGTCGCTCCCTCCCTGTTCTGGGTCCCCAGAACAGGTGCACATAGTCTTGCAACCCCTACCTCTGCCATTCTTGAGGAAATCACATAGTCTGGTTACCGGATCTCAGGTTTCCTCATAAGGACATGTCTAGCTAGCACCTGGAATTCCTCTCCCTGCAAACGAAGCTTTCTCAGTACCTCAGCCCAGCCAATGGTATGCACTGACCCCAAAACCCTACCCACTCCCCAAGGTATATATGCCCTTATTCCCCCAGCAAAGAGAGCTGTGTCGCTGACAGCCTTGGAGTTGGTATCCCTCCCCAACCCCGCCCCCACTGCCTGCTGAACTGGATCCTTGAGACCCATCCACCCAGCTAAGCTTCAGTCCTTCGAACCCAGCACCTGTATGTACCTGGGTGCTGAAAGGAGAAGAAGCAGACCACAGGCTAAGGAACGACAAAGTCCCGACTCAGCCCTTTAGCGGATTCTGTTGGTTTTAAGAAGAGCACGCACCCACACCCAAACATCTGACCCCAGCCCAGGACACTGGATTCCATTTCCTCTCTACCTACATCCCACACAGCCCTTCAACCCTAACCCTGACCTTACATGCCCATCTTCTAGATGCTTCAGCACATCCCTACCTTGGGGCGTTGGCAAGACTCATTTACCGTGCCTGACCTCATGAGCACGGTTGTTCACCTACACAGCGTGCCGTCTTTCCCCTCATGACCACACGGTCACTCAGAGCTGCAACTGTCGAGCATCAGCTTCCTGCAGACCCCCAGCCCAGGAGAAAATCCAAACTCCAAAACCCAAGCACAATGCTTCCTGGGGCTCATCGCTGTCATACACAATGCAGAGGCAGTCACATGATCAAGGACAGGCTGCTGAGGGATGAACAAAGAGCAGTCTGTGGACCAGGGAGCCTGGTGCAAGAAGGAAACAGGCCTGGAGTGTTGGCCTGTCATGAGGGGACAGTGAGCTTGCCTCTGGAGAGGTGTCAACACCACACAGAATTCTTCCCTACAGACTCTGAAATGGGCTCTGGGGAAGCCACCTGTGTGCAGAGGCCATCACTGGGGAGCAGAGAAACGGTGCTTGCCACCGAGCTCTGACACGAGCTCCTCCCTCAGAACCTGCATGGTGGGGCTGGCCTAGATTTCCACATGGCCTGAGGTGTTTCCTAGCTGGTGAACATGCAGATGGGCTGGGAGGGTGGGGCTCCCTCACTCCCCAGCAAGGAAGCATGGAAGCAGGGCTCCTAGGGTCCTCCCAGCCCTCACAGGCCTGGGTGTGCCTCAGCCCCATAGTGAAGTCTTGTGGGCTGTGTCTGAAACTTCTAAGTGTACCAATAACCCTGGTGTCAGATATGACCTGTTGCCCAAGCCTGAGGGACAGGGGATCACCATTGCTTCACCAGCAAGAAGGAGGCTTGCTGCTGCTGGTTGGGTTTCAGGGCAATGACGGTACGGAGAATCGGATCCCAGCCTTGGCACATCGCACATTGACAACCTGGCAGCAGCGGACCACACGGCCTGCCTCCAGTCCTCCCCAAACCAAATTCCCCAAGCCATGCCAACGAGTGCCAAGAGAGCTGGGGCATATAGAACAAAGTCAACCCCAAGCTTTCCTGGGGACTGGGGGACTCTCTTTGTCTTAACCAGAGCAGAAGCCATGATGACACAATGCACTGCGAATCATACACATGGGGCACCCGGCCACTGCCTCACAACACCTTAAAGGTGCAGCGGCCGCATCGAAGCCTTCCTCTCTCTGCAAACTCAAGTGCCAAGGCAGGCGCAGGTGAGTAGTGTGGCCTTACCTGCTGGATGTGGTCTACTCTCCTGTAGCTGGGGCCCAGAGGGGACCCGACGAAGCCTCCTCAGTATGGAGTGTGCCCAGAGAGACACAGGATCACGAGGGTTGTTAGGTTCTCACAGCTAGCTTTTCGACCTGAAGGGAGAGGAAAGAGAGTGAGAAACAAAAGCAAAGACTGCCTGGGAAATACTCACTCCCCTTCAATATAAAACAGACGCTGGCGTGGAACCAAAGAGGAAGGGGCAGTAGCAGGAGCGTGACACTAGGGAGCGGAGCCACGTGGTCACTGCCCGCATCCACACAGGCTCTGCCTGACCCCAGGGAGGAACCGGCTCTAGACATATCATTAGGAGATATGATGCCCACCCTCAGCCGTCCTGCCACCTGCCTGGGGTACTGCCCTCTCTGGCTGCCCACTTCCTCTGACTCCCCAATCCCATGACACTGGTCCCCCATCAGGCTGCTCCCCATCTTCTCCCATGTCTCCCCCAGTCTCACTTCCAGTCTCCTCTGGCTTACAGCTTAACGCACACCCACTGCACAGGCACCTGGTTCCTCTCTTTCAGTGAGAATAGTCAGAAGGTATGTCCACTCTAGCCACGACCCTCCAGGGGCAGTCAGATGAAAGGAGCACCTAACATTGCTCCGATGGATAACCACAGTGACCTCAGCCTTTGGCAGCTCAAGGTTCACGGGATTTCAGGTACTCTGAGAAAAGCGGACCGGATGGCAGCCGCAGAGCTAAGGCGTCATGGCAAACCTCCCACTGCCTATAGGACCCCTGAGATCTTGAACAGCTCTTGCCACCCTCCCTCATCCCTGTGGCCTCCAGAACACCCCTGTATTCGCAGGGCAATCCCTCCCAAGCCCCAGGCCACACCTGTGCCACTGTCACTTAGGCTGTGTGCCTCTCTTTATAACTCCACAGCTTTCTCCCCAACTCCAACCCCCAAAACTCTGCACGTAGCACTTTTCCAGTACAACCAGCTGGGGCCCGAACACTCGATAAAAATCTTCACCACCCCACCCCCATCCAGGCCATGTCCCACAAAAGCCTCAGTCTGCTTTGTTCTCTTCGCCCCAAGCTGGGTGGGAGATAACTGGGCGGCCTGGCCTCCACTGTGGAGACATGCTTTCCTCACCTCGCAACAGGAAGCAGCATCCATCACCCACTGCACAGGACAGTGCGGAACGGCACAGGCTGGAGCCCCGAGGCTGCCGTGCCTACCATGCCCCGAGCAGCCGCGAAGCCCAGCTACTCTGTGCCTGCTTCAGCAACCCTGGCCACAATGTCAGAGGTGTGGCAGGCTGGAGCAGGAGAGGGGCCAGGCTGAGTGATGGAACAGAGGAGGTGGTACCTAGCCTCCCCGGGCTCTGGGGTCCAGGCAACAGGCTGCCGCTCCTACTGCTGTCAGCAAAAGGGTCTCATCTGTGGGGCAGGAATGGAGTCTTCCTCAGAAGCACTGCTGTTGTGCCCCACTATGTGCAGTGTGTTCTCACTTCGTGCAGTGTACCCCACTGTGTGCAGAATGGGCGCCACTGTGTGCAGAGTGTTGCCCCACTGTGTGCAGAGTGTTGCCCCACTGTGTGCAGAGTGCAGTACCAGGTCCCCAAGTCTTGGCCAGGCAAGCTCATACTCCAACTGAGGAATACGCAGGGCGTGTCTAATCCTGACCCACTAAGAATGGTCTGCCAGCTGCAGAGGGGCAAGTGAGGAACTCATGGAATCCCTTATACACACATGTGCACGTGCACACACACGAACACAGGCTACACCTTTAACTCCAAGTACCTGAGGTCATTGAAGTATGAGGGTTATAGGGTTATAGTTGGCCACTGTTTGCAAAGAGAAGGACCCCATACACACACACATTCCACCTGGGAAGTAAAAACCATTACAGCCCAAGACTTTGTAACACTCTCAACAACTCCTGCGGAGAAAGGTCCTGCACTAAAGCCTATGGCAGACCTTTCCAAAATTCCCCAAAGAGGAAGCTACAGATGGCTGGGTGGGCTGGGGACATCACTAACTTTTTATAGATTAAATATCACCTGAGAAAGTAGCTTTAGTTATAAATTCAAGATGAGACGCAGAAAGGACCTAGTGTGTGTGTGTGTGTGTGTAGCACCAGTGAGGAGCTTCTTCACTCCAGGTTTGGAGGCAGGAGGATCAAAAATTCAAGGTCATCCTTTGCTACACAGAAAGTACAAGGCCAGCCTGGGCTACATCACACACACAGCACGCAGACTCAGGAGAGTTTAAGATGGCTCTCACACCCAGGGAGCGCAACCGTCTGCACCTCCAGCCCAGAGGAAAGCGAGGCACAGCATGCCACACTTCAGTAGTAAAGATTACAGGGAATATGGAATATTCTGAGAAAACGAGCCTCCTCCTCCCTCTCCCCCTCTTCCTTCTCCTCCTCCCATTTTTAAATCGTTCTTGCAAAACTGGCTTCACCCTTCACTCCCCTTGCGCCTTATGAATCCTGTCTCCGGGTTTCATTATTCAGGCATCTGGTGGGAGTCTGACAGAGTACCGTGGCTGCACTTCTTTTTTTTAATGCCAGCCTGTTTTAATAATACAGTGTACCTTTTGGTTTGGTGAAATGTGACATTATTCCGGGCACCCAGCGGCAATGGGAAGGGCCTTATGTAATTTATGTGTTCTCCGCGCTGTGTTTAACACTCCCGAAGCGAAGGGCTATAATTTGGGAAGCGATTCTCCCCAAGGTCAGGGGAACAGTTTGTGGAGGGAAGGCTGGTGGCTACCTGACCTGAGCTCAGCCTGGGAGCCCAGGAGCCCAGCAGCAGCAGGAGTCTGCTCCTTAAATCATAAGTGGTCCCAATTAAACACACATGCACACACACACACACTGAAACTCAGCTATGGCCGAGTCACCAGTTTTCTGGGGCTTAAGTGGTTTTAATGAAGTAAGACGCCAGGGTCACCGCCAGAGTTTTTGGGAGAGTTTCTGCCTCCCATCACCAAAGCAGCCCAGACATTCATCTTTTTAATTTATCGTTTCATTTTGTTTGTGCAAGGGAGGGGAGGACTGTGGGCATACACACGTGGAAAGGTGTGTGCTCATGAGAACACATGTATGGATGGATGGCAGAATTTCATGGCAGGAGTGTGCCTACGTGTGTGCATGTGTGCACGGGTGCCAGAAGTTGATGGCAGCTGTGTTCCTCACTCACTCATTATTGTCTCAGGCTGAACCTGGAGCTTACCAGTTGGGGTAAACCGGCTGGTTAGTGAGCCCTAGGGAATCTGTGTTCCTAACCAAGCCAGGGCAGAGGGTACAGGCAATTGCCACAGTGCCCAGCTTTTTGTGTGGGTGCTGGGCATCTAAAACCACCTCCTCATGCTTCTATGGTAGCACATCACCTACTGGACTCTCTCACCCATCCCCCGGGCCCCCATTTTGCAATGACAGGCAGCCCAACATGGCAGACTGGTTCTGCCTTAGGGACACCAAGGAAACACTGATCACTTAGCACGCATGTTCTGACCCTTCGAGAAAGCATGAGTTCCTCCTATGCTGGGGACAAAGGAACACCACAGGAATGTGTCCCCGAGAAGCTTGCTGTAGAGACACAGCGGCCAGCCAGCTGCTACAGTCTAGGTGGACAAGCCCTGAGAAGGGGAGACCTTTGTGCGTGTCCCATCCAGGGCCTGGCATACCACAAGTGCTATATAAAAACATCTGAGCAACCGAGGGAATAAAATGTCAATGAGAGAGACGGGAAAACCACCACAATCATGGGGGAGGGTGCTCTGGCTTCTCAGAGAGCTGGTGACAGACCCCAGAGGGGGGTGGGGAAGGAGGAGGAGGAATCAGAGTGAGAAAAGGAGGAGAAAGATGAGGAGTAAAAGGAAGAGGAGGAGAAAGCGGAGTGAGAGGAGGAGGAAGAGGGGAGGAATAAGAGGAGGAGGAGGAAACAGGAATCAGGGCAGAGGAAAAGACAGCAGGTGCCAAATGAGAAACCGCAGGGAAATGTCTTCTGGGAAGAGATGGAGCGACACTGGTGTGAGACAGGGCTATCCACGTGAAGTCAAGAATCAGATCATGAGGCACCTTGAATGCACACCAAGGACTTTCTGAAGTGGCTTGGAGAATTTTTAAGTGGGAATCTATGCAGATTCATGCCTTAGGAGTACATCCTGGTGTCCAGGAGGACCCTGCAGACACATGAAAACAAGTCAGGAATCTCAATTGACTGCTACAGGAGATCAAATGAGACATGTGGTCTTGCTGAAGGGCAATGTGGAAACCAGGGGATATGACCTGCAGTGTTCAGAAACCAGCGCCGCACGTGGTTGGTACAAAGGGCAACAAAAACTACTCCATAGCTTCCCAGTAGAGTTGGATACCCCTTTCCAATGGAAGGGGGCCTCAGGATGTCAGGGGAGTTTACCCTGGGAAGGGCTCATTGTGTAGCAATTTCTTCAGAATAAAACCTTTCATCTTGTAGTTCTAAGGATTATCCGAGATGAAACTCCTGCAGGGAAGCTCCTAAAGCTCATGAAGCAAGTAATTCAATTGCTTCAGGAAGTCCCTGAAACTGAGCAGAATCACTATGTCCCTCCCTCCCAAGCATATATAAGCAGTAAATCCTGCTGAGAAACACTTTTATGCTAGCTGAGCCAAATAGAAGCAGAGCTCAGCCCAGTTACCTGTAAAAGACTTAGACCGTCGAAACTGCCTGAAAGAAATCCTCTCCAACCTGCTGAGCTGTCTTCAGTTGCTGCACTGTGCTTCAGCTTTCCTGAGCTGTCACCCACGCTGGGGTGGGCTTTGGTGACGCAGTTCTATTCCTATATTGAACCACTCACCCATACTTCTGTAAGCAACTGTAATACAACTCATTGGTTTTTCAAGTTGGTCTTGGTGATATCCATATTTTGGTCTGTCGCTGGTTTTCTATCTAGGGTGAGCAGACACTTGTTCAGGTCTCTCGTAGGAATGTGCACCACAATGGGACTTCAGTGGGGCACTGTTATCTCTAGAACCTTTCTTATGCTAAAAAGAGCATATATACAGCACTAAGCGGACTGGGGCAGGAGGACCGTATGCTCCAGGCTAACCTGGTGGCATAGAAATCCTGATTTTTGTTTTTGTTTTTTTGTTTAAAGGTTAATATATTTCAAGGCTTGGGAGGCTGTCGAGGGATCTAAAACCTAAGGCTTAGGGGAGAGACCTCCCTACTCTGGGGTTCATGGTAACCGGGATGGCTCTTGTGATCCCATCTTCATACCCTTTCCCCCTCCCCTCCCCAGCTGGGGTATCTGTGGGAACAAAGGATACAGCAAGTGAGGCACACCCAAGCTCACGTTACCAAAGACATCACCTGTCTTGCTCTCACAGGGACCATTTTCAGCTCTACTTTGAGACCACTTGGGCAAGAAGAGGCTGAGAGTCCATTGCTGTGAACAGTGCAGGAATTAGCATGTTAATTGCAGCCTACTTCCAGCCCAGGCCCTCTGGCAGTGGGAAGCTTTTGAGATACTTTGAGCCTTTTTTGAAAACAGACGTTAAGCTGTTTGCAGGTTCTGGAACCCCAGAAACAGAGCCAGTAAATGACTGTTGTTTGAAGGAGTGCAGGTAACTTGTCACAGAGTGATAGTTAACTAACAGTTTATAGAAAACATAAATGCTGGCTGAAGCTGCAGGTGCGCACGGAGCAGCCAGCCAGAAGGTGGGAGGAGTGGAAACGGCAGAGGTGATGTGGGGTCACAGCT
The DNA here is from genome assembly GCA_028658305.1 of Pachyuromys duprasi. Classification (NCBI taxonomy): domain Eukaryota; kingdom Metazoa; phylum Chordata; class Mammalia; order Rodentia; family Muridae; genus Pachyuromys; species Pachyuromys duprasi. Next base: position 3,492,440 of record CM053746.1, on the reverse strand, counting down.
GAGGCTCTCCGGAGGTGTGGGAAGGGGAAATCTTGCACAGAGGAACATGAAGCCTCAAAGGAAAGAAAGTAAGACAGAGAAATCTCAGAATCCCAAGACAAGGGCGTTTCCAGAGGAGGGCACCAGCTGTTGCACAGCTTAGAGTAACAGCCAGGCACCCTCTCCCCCCAATAGTGACCTCATGCCTCTTTATCAGCTGCCAGCCCTTCTCATCTCTCAGAGGTCTCCCCTGACAACTAAGGCCAAGCTGTCCCTCCCCACACTTCTTGCTCTCTACTATTGTGTTTCAATGTGCTGCATCACTCCTCGTTTGGTCCTGCAAACAGTGGCTGATAGAGGCTAGGTTCTCAATGTTATGGGAGGGATCAATGGACTGATGGATCAAAGGATGGGGGGTGGATAGATGAGTGGATGTGTGAGGTGATCAATGAGGAACACATCAATGGGTGGGTGGGTGGATCAATCAATCATCTATTCACAGGATGGTTAGATAGATCAATGGTTTGATGTATAGATGGATGGGCAGACAGATTGATGGCTAGATGGATAACCAGATCAATAGATTTATGGATTAATAGAAAGACTAAAACCTTAAACTTCACCTAGTAGCCCAGGTCAACTGGTGGACAAGCCATTTCTCTCCTTGACCATCACTATTCTCTCTCTGTGTCACATACACACATACACACACACACACACACACACACACACACACACACACAGAGAGAGAGAGAGAGAGAGAGAGAGAGGCTTAGCTGAGAGAGCAGTGGATGTGGGGATGGGGAGAAAAGCCCCAAAGTTGATCCTGACAGGCTCTGTGCTAAAAACAGGCAAGAGCCTGTGGGAAAGAGAGGCAACCCCCTACCTCTGTCAGGAATTCAGCAAACACAGATAGCCTGTGCCCAACTGTACAGGCAGAGGGAAGGAGGAGTGAACCCTGTGTGGCCCTCAGCAGCACAGGGTCAGGTGTAGAGGCGGGCAGCCAATGACACGGCAGAACATACAGTCTGCAGAGGAAGGCCGGGAGGCCAGCTGTGTCCTGCCACTTGGAAGAGCAGGGCTTCTCCACTACATAGCTGGTTATCATCACCTTTGCATAGTACCTGGGCCAGGCTGGTGAATGCAGCCTCACACACATACATTTGATAGAGAAAGGTAGAAAGGATGGAGTGAACAGCTTACCAAATGAAAGCACATCAGAGGTGTGAGGGTGCTCATCCAGGTGGCCTGCCTGAGCCAAGAAGATCCCAAGAGAGCTGACCACCTCACTACAGAACCCCAGCCAGAAGGCCCATTCAGCCCATGAGGGCGCAAGCCCCACCCTGACTGTGGGAAGCCATCTTGGCCAGAAGCAGGATCAAAGACTAGCTATGGGTACCTAGAGAAGAATCATGGTCAGGGACCCATTCAGGTACCCAACTGAGTGGGAAGTAAGTGACTAGGCAGGGCAGCGGGAGAGGCTGGGACTGGGGAGACCCACCCTACTTCTGAGCCTGTGAGCAGTTTTATTCTGAGATGTGGAAGGTTCTGTGTTCCTAACGTGAATCCCAGGTTTGGTTACCAGCACATGTTGTCTGTGCCTACCCAGGGCCTGCCCTGCCTCCCTGGTCTTCTGTCAAGCTCTGTCCACCCCCTCCCATAGCTACAGGGCTTGAGATGAGGAATTCAGTTGGTCTTATTCTTGGGGGCAGAAGTGGGGCACAGGACATAGGGGTGGGTGGCAGTCCCAGGCCAGGAGAGGGGCACAGAGAGTCTGGACCCAGCAACAGGAGACAGAAGGAGATGGCAGGGAGGGCTTGACAGTTGGAGGATAAAGGGGACAAGGAGATGGGGAGAAAATACAAGAGGGAATAGGGCATAGGAAGAGTGGAATTTGGGGTACAGAAAGGTGGGAGAAGAGTATAGGGGCTGGGGTACCCAGGAGTGAAGATGCAAGGAGGTCATGAGGTGTTGGCGGTGGAGGAGGCAGGGAATGAGATACGGTGTGAGGGTGAGAGATCAGGCATGCTGGAAAGTGTGTGGGGTGCTGGGCTTAGAGGCATGGGGCAGGGAGGTTCCCAACCTACAGAGCCCCCAAGGGAGAGGCAGATTGTGGGGGACCCCATAGTTAGGCAAGGCAGAAGCTTGCTTGTTTCCACTCCTCTGTGGCTATGGGGAGAATGTAGCATGCCGGTACACGACACAGCCTGCTTTGAGGTGTCATAACTGGAAGCAATGGCCACCTTAACAGATTCTGAACTTTCAAAGAAGAAGAAGAAAAACAAAACAAATACAAACAGAACTGAGAATAGGTTCAAGGGAGTCCTCATGGCTGGTGACTGATGAGAAGGGCCCCAGGGAGCTCAAAGTCGAATCAAAAGCCAGCAGACTAGCCACACACTCTTCCTAGAGGGGTAGGCATGAAGGCATCCCCTTGCTCCTCTTTTGAGCCTGGAGTCCCCCCAGATGCTCTGGAGCACTCCCCCAAACTTCTACCTACAGCCTAACCAAATCCCCTGAAGGAATTTCTCAACTGCTCCCAACCTGGAGCCTGTTGGCCATCCCGCATATGCCCCATTCCTCCAGTGTGTGCATTAGGGAAACAGCCTAAGACAGTAGTGAGCTTTAGGAATTTTTGCAAGAGACACAGTGACATTTGTGGTGCACAGTGCTCAGAAGAATTCCCAGGCAGGCTCATCTGATCTGCCCTGGGAGAATACTAGCCGCCAGGAGGAAATTGCCCAGATCCCTGTGTAGACATCTCACGGTCCCCCGGCTCCTCCGGGAGTGGAAGGGAACAGGGCAGCTGTCAATAGAGGGGCGAGGCAGGAGCAGCATGCATGAAGATCTTGGGGTAGCATCTGCCATTAAACCTTCGCAGGGAATGACCCTTTTCTTGATACCTGAGCACAGTGGCGCCACAGCCAAGCACCGAAGCATCCCCTTGGGTGGCACAAGATTGCCAAACAAGTGTCAAATGCCTGCCTGTCTCCCGTGCATCTGGAAGCTTTGAGGACAATTTTTCCCACATGAAAGGACAAAGACATCTTCCCAGGTGACTTGGGTACACCTTCTCAAGGGAGGGCCTGGGCCAATGAGCTTCTACACCCTGAGGCTGCTGAACCTTCCAATGGAAGAGTCAAACCTAAGACTCAGCTCCTCTAGAGAAGTGACCGTCCACAGCTATGTGCAGCATTGCATGCTTGGGCTGAGGCCTGCCCAGCGGGTTTTCAAACTGGTGCCAGTGGGAAGGCCCCCACCAGGCCACCATTAGACCTGTATCCCCGCTCACCAGCTCCTGCATGGAGGCAAGAGAAAAGCAATATGGATGTCCAGGACAGCACACTCATCCCAGTTCACCTTGCCTGTGAGTCCAAGCCTGGCCCATTCCTGGTTAGTTTGCTGACAGGCACAGGGCTAAATGGAAAGTGTACATAGGGCTGGGGTGTGATAGGCTCTCCCTGAGGTGCCCACAGGGCACAGCTCTCCACCTTCAGCTGGTGGGACACAACAGCCTGACCAGCAGCCACCAAGAAACACCCGCAGTCTGCCCAAGACCTCCCTAGCTCTGGGGAGATGGGTGTAGACCTCCAGAGAACTTTATCTGGCAGTGATGAGGCCCTGTTCTTAGCCTGGCTTTCACAGGGCCAACAGGTGTTTGGCAGGAGGCAGGAACAGCTGGGATGATAGAGCAGGCAGGCGCAGGCAGGTGCATGCAGGATAGGGGTCTTTAGACTGCAATGCTACACGTTGGATGTGAAGCACAGGTCAGAGACCAGCAGAGAGGGGGCCTTGCTGACCGAGTCCAGATCAGCTTTGAACCTGTGGAGTCCTTCACTCTGCCAGCTGGAAGATTCTATCCTGATATCTGACTTCCTGGAAACTCATCTTCTTTCTGAGCTCCTTTGGGTGTATTCTTAGAGCCCAGCATATGAATTTGGGGTCATTGAACTGTCCACGGTGGGAGGGAGATCTCTTGCAGGCCAGGGTCAGCACAGTCTGGTGAGGCTGAGAGTACAGATCAAGATGAGGCCGGAAGGGGGTGGGGCATGCTGGTGAGGGGGCTGAGTGTGTATTGCTTTCACGGGGTTCAGCTCCCAGCACCCACATCAGTGGTCTCAGCTGCCCATAACTCCAGCTCCAGGGGACCCGTCTGACTTCCGGGTACCTGCACTAATGTACTTCTAGCACCACATACGCAGATATACATGCATGCACATAATTAAAAACAAATCAATCTTTTGTCATGGTTTAGATGAAAATGGCTCCTCTACTCTATATCGGAGGTGTGGGCTTGTTGAAGTGGGTGTGGCTTTGTTAGAGGTAGTGTGTCACTAGGGGTGGGCTTTGAGGTCCCAGGTGTTCAAGCCACACCCAGTGTGGCATTCACTTCTGCTGCCTGTGGATCAAGATGAACTCCCAGCTCCTTCTACAGTACCACATCTGCCTGCATGCTGCCATGCTTCCCACCATGATGAAACTGTAAGCCAGCCCCAGCTAAACATTTTCCTGTATATAACAGTTTCCATGGTCATGGTGTCTCTTCAAAGCAATAGAAACCCTAACTGAAACATCTTCACAAATGATGAGTCTGAAGTTACCAGAGATATTGGTCTACCTATCCATCTACCCATCTATTCATCCATGTGTCCATTTGTTTACTCACCTGCTCACCCACTAACTACATATCTACCCATCCATCCAAGTACATATCTAGACACACATTCACTCATTCATCTTTCTAAATACCTACTTACCCATCCCTCCATCCATCCATCCATCCACCTGTTCATTTGCTTACCTCACCATCTATTCGCCCATCTATTCAATGACATACCTATCCACCCATGCATTCAGATATCCACTTATCTATTCATTCACTTCTCTGTTCTATCATTTACCCATCTCTCTAACATATCTACTTATCCCCCTATCTATTTGCCCATTCATCTACTCACCCATCTTTCTAACCACCTATTTACCCAACCATCTATCCATTCATGCACCCATGTATCCAAGTATCCATCCATCCATCTACCCATCCCTCCACCCACCTACCCATCCCTCCCTCTACTCATTCATTCATTTATTCATTTACTTGTTCAATCATTTATACACCCCTCTAACACATCTACTTATCCACCTATCCATTCATTCATCTATTCACCCATCCTTCTGATTACCTATTTACCTAACCATATATCCATTCATGCACCCATGTATTTAAGAATCCATCCATCCATCCATCCATCCATCCATATACTCATCGATCCACCCACCCCTTCATCCACCCACCCATCCATTTATCCACCCACCCACCCATCCACCCATCCATCATCCATCCGTCCCTCCTACTCATTCATTTATTCACTTACTTGTTCAACCGTTTACTCATCCCTCCAACACATCTACTTATCTACCTATCTATTTGTCCATTCATCTACTCATCTATTCTTCCAACCACCTATTTACCCAACCATCTATCCATTCATGCACCCATGTATCCAAGTACCCACCCACCCACCCATCCACCCATCCCTCCCTCTTCATTCATTCACTTACTTGTTCAATCATTTACTCATCCCTCCAACACATCTACTCATCCACCTATCCATTGTCCATTCATCTACTCATCCATCCTTCCAAACACCTATTTACCAACCCCTCTATCCATCTACTTATCTACTCACATCTCCAGCTGCTAATCCTATACACCTTCTCACCTATCCACAACCATCTATGCACCTATCCTTCATCTATGATGTAACCCCAGTATGCAGAGTAGACTCTCAGAATGGGGTTGGGGCTGGAGCAAGTACTGCTAAGACTGAAAGGCAGGGCATCCATACATCTTAGCTTGCATTATACAAACCTGAATCACAATCTATCTTGGCCTCACTAACACTAGCCTTGGTTACTTTATTGTCTCTTAGCTTCAGACTGCTTACCTCTAAGATGGGGTCATATTTTTATCATTGGGTTACTAAGAGAAAAAAGGTCATGTATACAGAATACTTGGTTCAGTGACTGGTCCATGATGATCACTCAGTATGAAGTCGTGACCAGCATCTCCATCATCAAGATCATCCTCCTCATAACCGTCATTGCTTTTGTCCACCCTCCACTGTGGAAACAACATTAACAGAACTCTGACACACACGCACGCCAGCATCATGCCCTTTCTGCTACTATTTTGCAGTATTTCCCTCAAAGAGCCAAGTCTCTTTTTCTACCCTGTGTGAACCTGGGCTCAGCTGTACGATGTGTTTGGCTAATGAAGTCCGAAGCATGGGCAGAAGCAGCCTTACATGTTTCCTGCACAGAGTCCAATGACAGAGCTGCGCCTTGCCTAGTACAGAGACACTGAACTGACTTATTGATCTCTTATGCAGAGTTTGCCAAGACCGGCTCACCCCAAGCTGCCCACAAACCTGGCAGTGCCCTGTGGGTGTTAATCTTGGAGGGAACTCCTATCTAGAATCTGTAATGAACTCAAAATATCAAACACCAAAACAAACCACCCAGCGATAAATGTGCAGAAGAATTGAACAAACATCTCAGAAGAAGTACAAATGGCCAACAAATATCTGAGAAATTGTTCTGCATTCTCATCATCAGGGAAATCGGAGCTACACTGAGTCTGTCTCAGCTCAGTTAGATGGCCGTCATCAGTGAACAGAGAACACACAGGTGAGAATGTGTGGAGGGAATGTCAGCTAGGCTGTACAAGGCTGCCCGAGGAAATGGTGTGGAGGATGCTAGAAACAAGCAAACAAACAAAATGCTTAAACACAGAGTCTCTGTGTAAAGTAGCTGTACTGCCCTTAGGTGTTCACCCAAAGACACAAGTTCCCAGTGCTCCTGCGCACTCATGTTCACGGAAGCCAAGACAGGAAGACCGCCTTGATGCCCACGACAGACGAACGCTTAGAGAAAATGTAGTAGGATGTATACACAGTAGTATTGCATTCTGTCAGAGAGAGAGAGCAATTACATCCATTTCAGGAAAATGAGTAGAAGTGGAGACCATCACTTAAGCCAAATAAACCAGATTCAGAAAGGCAAATGCCGCATGTTTACTTTCATATGCAGAATCTAGATATTAAAGCGAATGGAGGGAAAGGGCTGTGGGAAGAGCGGACAGCGGGACAGGAGTGTGTAACCTGAACAAAGCATGTGCTAAGCATATGAAACCGCCGTGATGAAGCTTATTCTTTTGTACACGATAACACAGTTTAAAACAAAACCCATTAAAAGGCCCTATTCATACTTCAACAGATCACACACTGCAATAATGTTTTAAGCCTACTAGGCTGAATACACTACATCAGCTTTGCAGCAATATCTGACTGACCGCCTGTGCCTCCTCCCCTCCCACGTCAAAGGTGTCCGGAAACTGAGCTCTGCCTCCCTTAGACAGCCTTATGCCAGCAGAGTGTGCCAAGCTCCAGGCCCCTGCCCGCAGCCCTGCCTGCTCACGGAAACACCAGGCGGCATTGCAGTTGGAAAGAGGAAGGGGCCTGGAGGGAAGGGTGGCAAGGCCTGAGGCTGCAGCCTCCAGTCTCAGATGCGTGTGCCGGTTCGCCAGTCCACCTACGTTTACTTCTAATTCCAGGGAGCCCGGTTGTCAACAGCTCCGGGGAGGGGCGGCTGGGTGAGAGCGAACTGAGAAGCCCTGCGTGGATTGCTGCTAAGAGGAGATTAGTCCTCTGAGGAGGGCGCTGCAGCAGCAGCGCCCCGCGGGCACATTAGGGATTCTGCGCATCGGCTTGCCGTAAATCACTTCCCATTCAGCCCTGCTGCTGAGGGGCTCAAAGGTCGATTTTCCATGGTTATGACAACAAAAACGAAAATTGGGTCAAACTTGAAAGGTATTATCTTCCTCCGAGCTGCTAAATGCACGAGAGTAATGAGGTTGGTTAAGCAATCCACCCTGGCAGCCCTGCACTGCTCTGCTGACAGACGGGCCAGGTAAGTGGGCGGGCGCAGGCCGCCCTGCCACACCTCCACCTGCCCAGCCGAAGGGCCTGCGCTCTTCGTCTTCTGCCACCGGAAGCCTGTGTGGCTGCAGAGATGAGGCACCTGCAGTTTCAACCCTTCTTGCCTCTGGAGGCTGCAGAAATGGGGCACCTGGACTCTTAGGCCTCAAGCTGGACCCTGGAAGGGCTGAGGTGCTGCCGATAGCCCCGCCTCCACAGGGGTGCTAGCCTTCAGCTGGGGCAGGCGCCATTGCAAACACTGGGTTTGCAGAGCTCACCTGTCTCCTGACCCATCTTCATGCGTATACAAAGCCTGCACTGACTCTCCCAAGCCTGGCTGTCCGCAGGCTTTGCATTGGACCCAGGTAACTCAGAGCTTATAGAGTGAGCTAGTTTTAGGAACTGTGCTGCCTTCACTACTAGAAAAAGAGACTAGAGAAACTGGTGTGAGGAGGGAGGTGCTCTCCAGAGCTCATTCTGTTTGGAAGTTATGTACGGGGAGCATGTTTGTTAGACAGGGTCTCATGTGTCCTCAGCTTGCCTTGAATTTACTACGTCACGAATGACCTTGACATTTTCGTCCTCCTGAGTGCTGGGACTACAAGTGTGTCACCACACCTGGCCTGTTTGTAAATTGTGTGACATCATTAAAATGGTTGGTGGTGCCCCTCTGTGGACAGGACACCCCTACATCACCCAACTGTGGGAAAGAAGGCGGCCAAGCAGCAGGTTCCCCGTGGGCCCTGAGATGAGCCTCAGACTGGGTTTGACGTGAGGTGGAAGGAGGTGAGCCAAAGGAAGGAGCCCAGGAGCCCTGCCAGGGTGCTCTGGCACTCAGCACCGTGGCTGACCTCTGAACCCCCAGGGCCTGTGCTGGATGACTATGGTCAGTGGCAGAATGCCACATATGAATGAGTCCACGTGCAGAGAAACCTAGGATGCTCTAACGTGGAGAGTAAGAGCGGAATGGGGACTCTAGCAGCTGGGAGAGAGGACTGAGGGCCTGTGTTTGATGGGGACAGTGTTTCAGTTGAGGGAGAGGAGAATGTCCTGGATCCATTTGCGTATGAGCTTAAGGCCACTTCAGGCATCACTTCAAACCGCTGAGGAGGTCTGCTGAATGCAACGTGTATTTTACTGCTTTCAGCATTTTATATTATACAAATGCAAAGTGCTGTGTTAATGCCTGGCCTGGGAGCCTGGTGAGAACGTGGCCGGCCTTGAACACTTCCTTCGCGGCCCCTCTTGTGTTCCACACCTTCTGAGTGGTGGAGAAGCATAAACCTTGTTTATGAACTGGAGAAAATGTTTCTGTCCCTTGCTGCTGCCTCCTCCAGCTTCACCACACCCATCTGTGTGGTCCAGGCAGGCCTTGGTAGAAGGGCCTACCACCACCACCTTTCCACCCTCTTCAGCTTTTGCATTGGTTCCTTTAAAGTCCTGTCTGGCTTAGTCCAATGGGGCAAAGCCACAGGCTGGGCATCTCAAGTACCAATTTCTCAGAGAGCTGCAAATTGGGGTTCCAAGATCTGGAGGAGCAGCATGCTGGGCTGTGGTGAGGGTTCCTGGCCTGGCGGGCAGGTGGCTGCCTTCTTGCTGTATGTTCACAGTGGAAGCAAGAAAGAGGGTGCGTCTCCTCCTCAGGATGCTAATCCCATCCTGAGAGCCCTACCCTCATGGCCTTACTAACCCAGACATCCTCCCAAGGGCCCAGCTTCAAGCACCATCCCACTAGAGTTTGGGCTTAGTTCACAGCAGGGCTCCAGCCCCTGTAGATACTGAGCAAGCTGACAGCATCTGCGCTAGGGTCAAAGCCAGTGAAAGTATCTACCGAGCTGCCTTGCTCAGGTGGAGCTTGGGAACATGGGAGTGACTTTAAATTTCCGAGTGGTCCCCACTAGAAGCGTTAAAAACTAACAAGGAGCATCAATCCTTATGATCTTTTTTATTGAACATGGAGCATCTAAGATGCTTTCCTTCCAGCATGCAATCAATATAAAGATCCTGATGTGAGATTTTACCCTGCGTCCTGTGCTCAGTCCTTTGAAATCCAGGGCTCATCTTAAGCACTCCATGCCTCAGCCCCAACACACCACATTCCCAACACTCCCTGATACCTGTGGCCATGGCCACCATGTTGGATGTGCAGGTGAGAGGGTCCTGTCACCCTCATGATGGATCAGACACCCAGGAGGTGGAGAGAAGGAGCAGGGCAGCAGGAAGGACAGTCCTCTGCCTGGTCCCCTCCCTCAAGCATGGCACACCAAGCCCCTCCACAGATCTAGGAGTACATGAAGCTCAGCAGGAGCTCTTAGACCATGTAGGACATAAAACCCTCCTTCCATCCAAGCTTGGAGTCCAGCAGACCTGACCTGGGGACACCCCATCTGTGACACAGTCAAGGAAAAAGAAGGGTTGGGGAAAGGAACGTGGGCCTCTCACCTTGAGTTCCTGAGACTGGAGCGCAAGAGAAGGTCCCCAACCCCACACCTCTCCTGCAGCACCAGTTGTAGCTGTCCACACGTGTAACTGCTTGATTGCTGAAGACAATCTAGCACCAACATGTCTCTCAAAGTGCAGCCAGAGGCTAAGGAGAGGAGAGGTTCATGGCAGCCATTTGCAGTTCTCTCTCTCTCTCTCTCTCTCTCTCTCTCCATCTCCCTCTCTCTCTCTCCATCTCCCTCTCCCTCCCTGCCTCTGTGTTTGCAGGGGTGCTCAGGTGTGGAGGCCAAAGATCAACCTCAGGAACCACTACTTGCCTGTGCAGATAGGGTCTCTGCTTGTTTTGGGCTTGCAGCTAGGCTGGGCTGGCTGGCTGTCTTCCCAGTGCTGAGATTAAAGTGCACACCGCCAAGCCCAGCTGTTTAACGTAGGTCCTGAGGATCAAACCCAGGTTCATATGTTTGCTGTCAGGCACTTTACTGACCGAGTCATGGTCCTAGCCCACATCTGCAGCAAAGTCTTAGGAGTCTCGGCTTCTCCCTGTCAGAGAGCTGCCAGGAGTGCTTCCTTGTCTGTGGAGGTCATCCCTGTCCATGAGGAACACTTCCTATGACCACAGCTGGGCAGCTGATGACAGCAGACACAGGTTCCAGCCACAGCAGGAGGCCAGAAGGCCCAGGTCAGTGTCACTGATCCTGAAAGGACTTGACAGCACCATGCTCCTTCTGCGGGCTGGAAGGAGAGACCTTCCTGCCTCCTCCTGCCTCTGGAGCTCTAAGGCATCTCTCGGCCTGTGACTATACCCTTTCAACCTCTGTCTCTGTGCAGTCACAAGGCTTCCCTTCTACAAGTCAAATTCTCCTCTGCACCCTACCCCCACCCCCTGAAGGGCTTCACTGGATGGTCCTTGAAGTCTCCATCCCACCATCTTTACCCACACACAGTAATGTGCCAGCTCCTGGGGATTAAGGTGTAGACCAGCTACAGCTGCGCACAGAAATTGCACCCAGGGGCTGAGGGTGTATCTCAGTTGGCAGAGTCCTTGCCCAGCATGCGCTATCAAGGTGTAAACTGCACATAGTGGGGCAGGCCTATCAAATTCCAGCACCTGAGAAGTAGAGGCAGGGGCATCAGAAGTTCAAGATCAACTTTGGTGCCATGGTGAATCAAGGCCAGACTAGACAAAACTGAGACCCTGTTTTAAAACAAACAAAGAATAACATTAACAGCAGGTGTGAGACTGGGGTGGTAGAGATAGTGTCAGCTTTTTCTCTCAGGTGACAAACACAGCTGTTTTTCATGAGGAAATGGTTCTGGGGAAGGTGTCAACATAGCCCTGGGAAAGCCCACCATCCCCCGAAGGTGAGGACTCATAGCCCAGGTACCTGAGACCCGGGGCAAGCAGAGAGGCTCCTGGGAAACTTTCAAGATACCCAAGTGGGTGGTGGAGAATAAACAGGCTTGGTCATTAGGTCTCCACACCCTGCCCATCGCTGTGGCTCTCACCCACACTTCAGGTGAGGGAGCGCTGAAGACCCTGGATAAGCACAGCTCACCCCTCCCAATAGCTCCATGCACACCAGCCCTGCCTCTGAGGCTGCACTGGCAGGGTCTCTCCGCCTGCTTGGGGCTACTGGGACAAAAGTTCCTGAGCTTTGGGCTCTCAGAGCAGCCTTGGCCTACAAGTGCAAGGCTCCACGCCCCCTGAAGAAGCCCACTTGTGTATCCTGCATTTTCCCTCAAGGACTCCAGTGGGCTCAGCTCCAGCTGACTGTTCCTGTCACCAGCATGTCTCTCTCCCCAACTCATTCTCCCATTCCCCTTCTTCCCCTCCACTTGTCAAAACTGCTTGTCTGACCAAGACAGACGATCCAGTTGGTATAGGGCCTGCTTTGCGGGCATGAGCATGTGAGTTTATTACCCAGGTCCCAAGGGAAAACACCAGGCACCTTGGGAGGCAGAAACAAACAGATCCCTGGGGCTCTCTGATCAACGAGGAACTGGTGACCTCTAGGCCAACGAAAGACCCTATCTCAAAGAAGGAAGACACTGCTCCTGAAGTGCTCTCTCTCCAACTCTCTCTTTCTCTCTCTGTCTCTCTCTCACACACACAGAGGGAGAAAGACAAATTAACAGTAATAATTAATAGTGAAATAGAAGTTATAAATACATAATATGAAATTTCTGGTGTTCTCTCTTCTCTTGTGCCACCCAGCATGATAGTAGGTCTGACGGCTGAAATGGCTACTAAGTAAACAGGATGGTAACATATACAATGTGGATACGGTAGGATGAAGCAGGATATCAGGAGATTTCACCACACCACTGGGGGCTCTGTGAAACTTCAAACTTAAGAATTTTAATTTCTGGAATATTCCACTACAGGCAAGGGCGGACTCCTGGATACTGCTGCCATCTGTTAAGTGGCTGGTCTCTGAGCAGTACCGAGCTCAGTGCTTGACCCGATTCAGTCTATGCCAGAGAGGTCTGGCGTCATTCTGTTTGCAGTTTGGGAAAGGAAAGCTGAGAGGAGGATTGTCCAGGCCATACACACTGGGATGTCGAGAGAGGGGACTTCCTGATCCTCACCTCCATGCACACTGCACGTGTAAGTGCCAACTTTGAGAGTTCCCAGCAATGCAGAGAGAACAGACAGGGAAACACAGACACTTGGGAAAGAGAAGAGAAGCTAGAAGAGGAAAAAATGAAACAAAGATCAGTCAGGACTCACAGCAGGAAGAGAAAAGGCCTGTGCATTTCTGGGCAAGGCTGCATAGAACATGAAGAAAAGAAGCAGCAGAGGTCAAGGAACGGCAGTGCAAAGCTAGGGCCAGCTTCCTGCCTGCCTAGGCTGGGCATCTTCAGAGGAAAGAGAAAGGGTGCAAAGACTCTGAAACTGTCACTTGGCTCTGGTGATCCCTAAATCACGAGCCAGGGGAACGCCTAAGGAGATGTGGAGTGGCCGTGTGGGATGCTGGGAAATCAGGAGCTGCTGGGCAGGAAGCTGATTATGTGACCTCTTCCCTCCTAGCTTGTCCTCATCTTCCTCACATTGTCCAATTCCCCTCCAAGGATGGGCCACCAAGGAGCCCAGCTCAGTGCCGCACATCATGGATCCATATTGGGAAAGAAAAGGAGATGGGGATGAGGCCACGTGGAGGCCAGTGAGGAATAATCTGAGCTGACCATCTACTCCATGGTGTGTTTATAGAGGTGGGGGCCAGAAACCACCATCTCATGGAAGCTAGGGCAAAGTTCTTCATTGCTGAAGGGGAGCTCTGGAGTTCAGGCTTCTCCCTATGGAAGATGTCTCTGGGTGACACTGTGGGGAATAGGGGGCTGGAACCCTTCTTTCTCATCCTGTTAACCCCGAGGTCTAAAAGATCTAGAGACCAGCCCTCTACTGATGACATCGCCAAGGATGTCTGACATCAGCTGACATCAGCAGTGCCTGACAGTCTAATGGCTCCACCCAGGAAATGCAGAGCTCCTGTGTGGACCCTCACACACTTGGAACCACCATGGGTGGAGACAGAGAAACCCAGCCAGAGGTGAGGCTCTGCTATCCACCCACAGAGGTGGCTGCCTCTCCTCCAGGCCAGAAGGTATGTGAGTGAGCACCCACAGCCCCTGGATGTCCACCTGAGCTTGCTAGATTCTTACTCCAAGCATCCAGCACCTGCCCACCCCATCTCTTACTTCAGACGGTGATCCTTGACCTACTCATAGCTTTCATTGTGTATGGATGACCTTAGGCAACCCCGTTAGGATGTGACCAGGAACACTAGCACTGCCCTCCCCAACTCCATGGCATCCTTTCCACCTGCCGTTCCGGCTGGGAAACCCATGCTCCCAGCAGCACAAACCTGAGTCACACACAGGGAAACCATTACGCACGCCACTCTTACAGGGCCACTGAGTGTAACTTCAGCTGATGGCGTGGACTGGAACATTAGGGTTCTGCATCTCAGCCTTGGGCAAGGGATAGTCCTACTGGCTGCTTCCCAGACATTCTGTCCATCTCAGTGGTGAGTGTGGACCTGGGACAAACAAAAGGCTTCCTTCTCAGAGCCAGGAGGCAAGCCCCCCGCCCCCCATGCCTCCCATGGCTCTACCATCTGCACAGGAGACAAGAAATCACAGCTTCTCTGAGTAACAGCTTTGAGACAGCAGTGTGGCATTGCTAGAGTTCACCTAGGGCCAGCCAGGCACACCACCCCGAGCCCCAGACCACACCCACCATCTCAGACCACACCTAGCCCCAGACCACACCCACCATCTCAGACCACACCTAGCCCCAGACCACACCCACCATCTCAGACCACCCCGAGCCCCAGACCACACCCATCATCTCAGACCACACCCATCATGCATGGCACAGAGGTGGGGCCTGGCTCCCAGGAGAAGCTGGCTGTAGTCCCAGGAAGACCTGCCCCCAGGATATCACCACTGCAACACTTCAGATGTCCAGAGACTCATCCGACAAAGAGAGAGTCTCCGGCTCTCCATTGAACACATAGGGAAAGCCTGGCCTGGTGAAGACTGCTCTTCCTGGCTTAGGGAGGCCACTGAGCAGGAGTGGCCTTCAGTTTGCCAAACGTCTTCCTCTTATCTCTCTCACTGATGTCCCCCAACTGGCCCCTATGACACTGGATGAGTATCGCAGAAAAAGGAGGGACTGTGGGCCTCAGAGTCCAGGCTTCTGCAGCAGAAGCTCTCTAAAGAGGCCTGCAAAGTGTCTGACAGTGTGGGAAGCAACAGTGGTCCCCAGCAGCCATTCAAAGTACCAAGGTCAGGAAGTTGGCACCCATAAGCCCCAGTCGGGACAGAGGACCCTCCAGGGCAGGCCTACCAGGAACAGCGCCACAAGGAGGACTGTGAAGGAATGCTAACTCAGAGCACGGCTGCTCTGGCAAGAGATCACGTCCGAAGATCTTCTGGGTCTGTGTGATCCAGCTGGAATACAGACACACCTTTAATCCAGGAGACAGAGGCAAGCAGATCTGTTCAAGGCCAGCCCAGCATAGAGCAAGTTTCAGATAAAGAAAAGCTTAGGTCCAGGTATAGTGGTACCCACCTTTAATCCCAAAGCTAGCTTGTAGAAGGAAGCACCCATGTTTGAAAGTGATGTTTAATTGAGTGGGGAAAAGGTGACAAGAGAAAAGAACTGACAGAATAAAATACATCAAACTCTCACAAGAAGAGAGAGGAAAGGGAAGCTACTTAAGGGGCAATGCAGAGAGAGAGAAACAGTTTTACAGGAACAGTACTGGAGAGACAGGTTGTAGAGAAAGAACTCAGGTAAAGATTGAATGAACCCGAGTGAGAAGGTTCTAGGAGATTAGAGCAGATTGCTGGCATTAGTTTGAAGCAAAGTAGAGCAATTCAGAGGCTGAGAGAAAAGCCAGATTGAATAAGTCAACTGGAAGAGGAGTTTGAACCAGAGCAGCTGAATTAAATCAGCCAGCCCAGAGCTCAGCAAGAAAAAGAAAGGGTGAGCTTATTCAGCAGTAAGTCTCAGAGACTGAAAACAGTCTAGGCCATTCTAGGTTAGATTGTACGGATGCTAGAAGCTTCCAGGACTAGGCCTAGGCTAGCAGACAGAGACTATGAGCCTCTGAGACAGCTGAACCAGGTGAATAAAGGTTCCTTTTACGGTGGGCCTCATACTTCAATGGAACCCCTCCAGCACCTGGGGCTTGGGGTATCCCAACATATGCCCAGTGTTTGCTGCTGCTGAAGGGCCCCCAGAAGATGATTGTTCAGCTGGGGCAGAGGAGGGACCAGGATGTGTGGCAATGTCACCAGCTTCTACATTGGAGACTTGCCTGCAGGAGGCCACTTGGGCCTCACCTCAGGGATGCCTGCTCCCCTCTGCCTACCTTCCTCATCTGTCCTCTGGGACAGGGAGAGGACCAATCTCAGCCCACCCAACTCCCTCCCTTGTTGCTCTGCCTTTCAATACATCCTTTCTCTCCCCTTATCACTGTCTCTCCCATAGGCCCCTGGGGCTCAGCTCAGGGTCTGTTGGAGCTGACTGGGCTTTAGTGACTCTGGTTGGGGTAGTGCAGGCTGCCTAACCCCCTTCCTCAGCCATTTCCCCCTGTTGTGGAACTATGTTCTCTGGGCATAACATGGTGGGCAGTTTGAGTGAGAATGGCTCCCATAGGGTCATATGTGTGAATGCTTGGTACCCAGCTGGTGGAACTGTTTGGGAAGGACAAGAAGGTGTGGCCTTGTTGGAGGAGGTGTGTCACTGGGAGATGGCTTTGAGGTGCCATTCCCAGTGTGCCTCTCTCTGTCTCTGTCTGTCTCTCTCTCTGCCTCATGGTTGGAGATCAAGATGTGAGCTCTCAGCTGTTCCTTTGCACTGCTATCATGGATTCTAACTCTCTGATTCTGTAAGTCCAATTAAACACTTTATAAGTCACCCTGGTCATGGTGTTTCATCACAACAATAGGAAAGTAACTAAGACACACGGCTATTGCCGTTTTAAGTTAGTAAGTTTAATCAAATCCTCATGCTCACGAGACCCTTACAAGATCTAGACTGTTAACATGACCTTGTAGGAGCTGGGGTGTCATGAGACCCTCACCCAAGAGTCTAGTCACTGATACTCTCTTCTGTACCTTTAGCTGTATATAATCCTGTCCCAGTGATGTGTGATCCTGGAAGGTACAAAAGTATATAGGAGGTGAATGGGGGGCTCTTCTATAGCAGGTGGGTGACACCTATGCTCAGTGGGATTTTTGGTGACAGAGCTGTTCTAGGATCATTCATGTTCCCATAAGTAACCCTTCACCGTGTGTCTGTAAGTTCATTCATTCACCAAGATGGGCCTGGATAGAATCATTTCTCTAGTCTGTCACTGATGTTGTGATCTTGGGTGCACAGACATTTCTTCACATCTCCCCAGGAGAAGTTGTACAAACCCTGTCCTCAACAGCAAGCCCCCAGTCAACAGAGAGAACCACAGGCTGTCCCCTGAAACTGGAGCTGTCTGCTGTGTGGCCAGGGTCCCACATTCCCACAGCACAACCTGAGGGCAGGACACAGACGTCAACCTTCTGTAAGAGCTTGGAGTGACAGTCACTAGGTCTAAATTAGCCCCCTTCTCCACCTTGCTGTGGAGTGGAAACACGTAAGCAGCTTTGAAATCTCCCACACCAGTCTCCTCACCCTCCTTCCGGGTCAATGGAACCACCGCGCAAGGCCAGGTAGGCACTGGTAGCTCTCAGGGTGTACTGAACAGCCCAGTCCCGGAGCCCCACACTGGAGTCCTGGTCACCTTCTACCCTGACCCTGTGGTAGGGTCTGAGCAAGCGTCCTGCAGAGCCAGGAGATGGCAGGGGCAGCCCAGGGGCTGGTTGGCGCAGTGATACATGGAAGACAGACCTCAACAACTACATTTCAGTATAGGCTGCTGTCTCAGGGTTTTTATTGCTGTGATGAAACACAAGTTGGGGAGGAAAAGGGTTTATTTGGCTTATACTTCTACATCATAGTTCATCACTGAAGGACGTCAGAGCAAGAACTCGAATGGCAGGAGCCGGAGACAGGAGCTGCTGCTGCTGCTGGCTCGTTCCCCATGGCTTGCTTGGCTCTCACAGAACCCAGGACCACTGGTCCAGAAACAACCCCTCCCACATCAATCACTAACAAAGAAAATGTTCTACATTTGCTCTTCTGCAGCTCAGTCTCATGGAGGTATTTTCTGGGTTGAGGTTTCCTCCTCTCAGATGGCTTTAGCTTGTGTAAATTGACATAAACTAGCTGCACAGTGGCGTTCTCCGGGACAAAAAGAGGAGATCCCTGCAGTCCTTCCCAAGTCCCTTGCAGGCCTGAGAACACAGTCCAGAAAAGTTAACGGTCTCCTCAGGCTCCGAGTGTGGTAACACCTTCCTTCTCACACAGCGCGGGGAGAGCCAGAAGCCTGAGGAAGATCCTGTAGCCTTTCCCTCCATCATCCGTACAGACGGTACACCCTCAAGTGACATGCTCCTTTTCAGACCCCATATCCTGTAGCCTTGCTGCGCTGGGACTGTGGCAGGAAGGGTGCCATGCTTGGGCAGCCCCTCCGTCTGAGGCATCCATTAACATTCCCTGAGTAAGTTAGGGCTGTAATTACAGCAAGTGATTAACAGGCCTGAGGTAGTCTGTCTCAGAGGGGACAGATTAACAGCCCAGCTTGGGGATGCCTGTGCTCACCTCAGAACCGCCACTGCATCTTAAACAGGGCCCTGTGCCCCCACTAGCTGGTGATTAATGGAAGGGATGTGGATGGAGGACGTTTCCTGGCACCTGGCACCGGACTCCGCACGTCCCTTGCTGGTCAGGTACAGGGGAGGGGTAGGGAGGGCAGCCAAGAGTTGAGATGTAAACCTAGAAGGCTCAGGTGGGACACCCATCTGCCTCCCCCAGGCCAATATGGGCTCTGACAGCTGCCCAGTGAGGGAAGCAGAAAATCAGTACCCAAGCGCACCCCAGGAGTAGGCACTCAGCCCCTGTTCCCCAAATGGTGTGCAGTCCATGGCTAACCCTCTGGTGTCCACTCCCCTAGACGACACTCAGTATTGTGCTAACAGGCAGAGAGACTTCTGCCAGGATTGCCGTCCCCCAAGATGGGATGCCAAAGTCAAGCAGAACACTTGCCCAGCTGGCAGAGGGAATGCAGGAATCTCCAGCTGGACAGTGACCTCCTGGGAGTGAAGGAAGGAGAAAGGGGCAAAGGGGGCACCCGCAGGCAGGCATGAAGGGGTGTCAGTGTAAGAAATTACTCTTTCATTCAGATGCTGGCCCACCCTTACTAACAGCCTACTAAGAGCACAGAAGCCACCTACAGGTCCTATCCATGAGGCTATCAGTGAACACACCATCATAAATGCTCACAGGCTCCATAACAGAGGATACAGGGAAGTCACACTGGCGTGTCCACTTAGCCCATGCTGGCTTGGGGCAGTGACAAGGAGAATGTGATGGAGGAGGTGACACTGGATCGAAGCCAGGCAGCATATCATCTGCATATCAGCTGCAGCCATGGCACACATGCCCCATCCTCACAGAAAGGACTTTCAGGGGCACACACTAACAAGGGTGCCTCACTGGCACCATCCTGCTCGGGTTCCAATCCCAGCCCATGCCTCTCTCCACCATGTGGCACCTGGCAGGCTGCTGTCACTCTCTCTGAGCTCCTGTGTGCCAACCACATAACGCAGCAACTGGGTCTCTAGCTAGCTGCAGCGCCCCGTGCTGAGCGAGTGAGACGGCCTGGGACCCTCCGAGCTGTGGCACTGTCTGTACCCACAGCTCTCTCTTTCAGGTGTGTGGGCCCTGAGGTTAGCATACAGTGACTTTTCCTGACTGTTTGGTGCCAGTCAAAATGCCATGCCCACTATGGGCATGTGACCAGCACAGCCAGTCTTCACAGTGCATTAAGATCCGTTCATGGTTAGGCCTGTGACCTGGTCACTAGTTCCTCCCTTCTCTTCCTGTGGGGGTGGGGTAGTTCTCTGAACTCTCCAACACAGACTCCAGAATCCTGAAGCAGGGGCTGGGTCCCACCGGGACCTCTTCGGCAGAGATAGAACTCAACAGTGGAACCCGTGATTAAAAGCTAGAGGGCGGCTGATGGGCGAAGAGATGGCTCAGCAGTCGGAAGCATCGGCTGCTCTTCCGGAGGACCCAGGTCCAATTCCCAGCACCTACATGGCAACTCACAACCACTTGCAACTCCTGCCCCAGGGAATCAATGTACCCTGCTGTCCTTTGCTAGCACTGGGCACACAAGTGGCCACATCCATCCATCCATCCGTCCATACATACATACACACTGGCAAAATGCCCATATAAATAAAAGCATTAAAAAAAAAAAGAGTGGCTGCCACTATGGACAAAGGCAATGTTTTTCATCTCTATCTAAAGGAGTCTTTCCCTCACAAAAAGCCCGATATGGGCCACCATCGTTGCCCGTCTCCTGCATAGCTGGGATTCTTGGGACTGGGCAGTGTACAGCCACATGCATCCTTGGAGAGCCCTGGGCAACCTACCTGGCACCCAGCCGCTTACTGTCTGAGGTCCCTACCACACCCCGTGTCAAGCCGTCTGCCCTGAGCCTCTCAGGGGTTGATAATCATTGGAGTCACCCACGCCTGCCTGCGTGACAGAGCCTGCTGGCGATGTCTGCCACCAGCACGGACCTTACCTTCTCCGTGTCTCTGCTCTGCATTTCCCCATTCTAGAATATTCTCCACCGAAAACCAATTTATTCTTCAGTTTCAATTCAGTGCCCCTGTCACGTTGCCACCAAGTCCCAGCTACCTTCAAAGGAGTGTCTGCCCTTCTCAGGGTCCTCCTGACACACCCAGGGGCCACTATCGGAGTACAGCAGATAGGCGGACACCGTCCATGCTCTGGGCACAGAGCCCAGCACACTGCCCGGCACACTGCGGGCTCAGTCCCTGCGGGACGGGACGGCTAAGTCCGTCACTGGTGAGGTACCTGTCCCACCTGCACCCTTCCAGAAGCTGCTTTAATTAGGACTCTCACCTCCAGGCCCTAAGTCAAGGTCTCCTCCACCCACCCGCCTGCAGCCCGAAGGTTCTGTGTGCCCAGAGCCAGGAACATTTCCCCGGGACAGCAGATAAGGAAAGAGAAAAGGAGAGAACACCAGGCAGAGAGGAATGCCAGCTGCTGCCCTATCAGCCGGCATTCTCAGGGGATGACAGACGCTCAACACCACAAATGAAGAAAAATGGAGTGTTCCCACTGCCTAGAATACTCTCGTTGCCACGGGGCTTAAGATAAAAAGTGAGGAGGGACAGGAACTGCCAGGAAGATGCCTGCAGACTGAGCTTGTGACGTGCCCGAGAACTAGTCCTGCTCCTCTGTCCTCCCACATCCTTTGCAGGCATCAGTTGGCCACCACTCTCCACCTGGCCACCCCTGCCCACCTGGCCACCATTCCCCACCTGGCCACCACTCTCCACCTGGCCACCCCTGCCCACCTGGCCACCACTCTCCACCTGGCCACCCCTGCCCACCTGGCCACCATTCCCCACCTGGCCACCACTCTCCACCTGGCCACCCCTGCCCACCTGGTCACCATTCCCCACCTGCTCCCCACTCCCCACCTGCTCTATAGCCCCAGGAGTCTCTGTCTTGGACACAGAGGCTGCCCTCTGCTCTCTGGCAAAATTGCAGAATCTGTCTGGAGGAAAGCACTGCTTTCCAGAACAGCCTGTTTCAAGACACTGGAAAGATCCAAAGGTCAGAGGTCATTCACAGGGACAGCAGGCAGCCCTCCTTGCACAGTGCTCCCAAGATCAAGGGCCAGAAACTTGGGTAAGAAGCTGCAAGGTGTTGAGGAGTTCAGTCCCGGATAGTGCTCAGACACACTGGGAGGGTTGTGGTTGAAAAGAGCATCTTTCATGGTGCCACAGAACACTATTCAGCCCTGAGAAGGGCCAAGTCCTCAACCTGCCTCAGCATGGGGGGATGGGGAAAACTATTGAAACGCACAGGAGAGTCTGATGCCACAGTCCCTGGGGCAGGCAGGCCTAGAGACAGAGGGAGCCCATTAGTGTGCAAGAACGGGAGGGATGGAGAGGTCCTGTGGATGGGGTCAGGGTTTCAGTCGGGTGACAGGGACACACTGCAGAGGGACAGTGGTGATGGCTACCATGGCAAAAACCGTAATGCCACCGGCTGCATGAGATGGTAAATTTCATATGTGTTTTTCTGAAGTGCTTTGCCACACAGTCATGAGGCCCTAAGCTCAGACCCCAGCACCCCCATAAAAAGCCAGGTGTGGTGGTGTGTGCGTGCCAGTCCAGACTGGTCAGTGAGCCAGGTGCCAGTGAGGGAACCTGTCTCTAAAATAAAATAAAATAAAATAAAATAAAATAAAATAAAATAAAATAAAATAAAACCAAGGTCAAAAACAAAATCGGGGGTTGACCTCTGAGTTACTCACACATGCACACACACCTGCACATATATAAATGTACACACACACACACACACACACATACACACACACACACACCACAGAGGAAGAGGAGAGAGAAGGACAGGGGAAAGCCGGTGGGCAGGGCTTGAGGACAGAGGGTGCTGAGGTTTGGTCCCGCCAGCCAAACACTCTAACCTTGCCTGCCTCTCAGTGGGAGAAGCTGTCTGTGCACAGCTCTAAAGATGCCAGCCAGCCACGGGGGCCTCATCCTCAACTTCAGAGAGTGAGACCGGCTGGAACTGCCACCAGAAATTCCCACTCCCAAAGGCACGTCCCTTCCACCTTTCCCCCACAGCCCACACCCGGCTACACATGGCTCCTGGCAGCTCACATAGCTTCCTGAAAGCAGCTGGCCCCAGGTCTGACCCAGCATTGATCTTCTGAGTGCAGGCAAGGCTGCCCAGAGCCGGAGACTCCGTAATTACATGGAGATAAGACTATCAGGTATAATTAAACAGCACCCATGGCAGACCACTGGCTGTAGCCTGCCGCCCCCCCCCATCTTGTCCCCAGGACTACAAAATAAATTATCCTGTGAAGTCTGCAGAGGTTGAGCTATGGAAACAATTAAACAGAAATTAAATCTAATTCATTTATACTCTGAGCACAAAGTGGATAATGTAGGTTTTTTTCCCCTCTCTCTCTTCTTTTCGCCCTGGTGTTAGAGTACTATTATGGGAGATTAATCATGAGGCAACACAATGAAAGTGATCTATCATGCATTAAAGTCCACGGCCGACTATACGCTATCGATAACAGCAGCTAGAAAATTTAGAGGTGATGCTGTGCTAGGGAAGCCAGAGGCCAGGGAAGAAGGGCCTGACTAAAGTCTGTGTGGTCCGAAAACCTTTTATCTAGACAGGGCCATGCTGGAAGGCACCCCAGAGGCCAGGTGAGCTGGGGTCCAGGAGTGTTGGGCTGGGAGGGAGAGCTGCTGGGTAGATGGCCTAGGTGGATAAGCTAGGCCTCAGTTTCCCCAGCTGTAGACTGGGTGGAGCTAATACCTGGCCTCTTGGAACACCCAAGAGGACCGGATGAGCACACAAACAAGGAGGTGTTTAAGGAAGTAAAAGCCAGGAGGAGCAGGTGTCTGGCACATGGCTCAGCGAGGCTTTGTCCTGCTTTCAAGAGAGACTATCTGGAAGATTGTTTCCCTAGCAGAGAGAGGACATCCCCTGTGAACGAAGGGAGGCGAGGGCTGCCTATCACACCACAGAGAGCTACAGCAGAAAAATGCAGGAGGAGGCTGCCCGCCCCAGACAGTGTGTTTTCAGAAGGCTGTGCCTGGGAGGTGTCAAGAGGAGCCAAGGGCTAGTGGGCCCCCCAAGAGCCTGCAGACCCAAGGTCCTCCAAACAGATGCTCTGCAGTTCAACCAAGGTGCCCTGGTGCCAGGAAGCTCAGCTTTGAGCTTGTCATAAAAATAGGAAGGAACAAAGGCCAGCTCCTGCCAAGCTCCCGGGTGGCAGATGGGGCTTCCCGGGAGCCCACACCCTCCACCGCTCCCCCTAGGGCCTGCGCACTGAGCATGGGCCTACTGCCACCTCTTGGGCAGGTGCTTGGGGACAGGGGAGGGTAGAGCCAAGCAAAGCTCCAGGACAGCAATGTTCTGAGGTCCTCTGACCCCACAAGGGTGCCGATCCCACAGTCTGCATGGCTGGGAGCTGTGCCCAGGGGACACAGGGACCTGTGCCCAGGGGACACAGATCCAGGATAGTCCTGGGAGGGCCAGAACTAGCCATCCCTGCAGGGAAAAGCATCTGCTGGCCCACATTTTACTCTTCTGTCCCCACTTTGAGGATCCCCAAGGTCGTGTACAGAATCAGGTCAGTGTAGCTGTGTCCTAGAAGGCTACCTCCAGGCCTGTGGAATGTCCTCCCTGGTCAGAGAATCTGCATATCTGGTACCTCGGGTCAACCCAGTTAATCTATGCTTCTGTGTTGGAGGGGCTGGGCAAGCCTGGGCCACATGACCAACCTCCAGGATGCCAGGGCTCATGTAGGGCTGGAACACTGAGTAGATTCTTACACACATCACTGCTGGGGACCCCAGTGCTGCCCACAGGACTCCACGCTGGCTTTCTGAAGTCCCCACACCTCTGTCCTCCACTGCACTTTTTTGCAAAGATGAGTTTATTCATGTCCTTTCCCAGTGGCAGACTGTTCCTGTAGGAGTCCAATGACTGGGCGTGGCCTGGATGACCGCTGACCCTCAACCATACATAAAACATCTCAGATGCTACCGACTCCCAATGTCACCTGTGCAATCAAGGAAACTGAGGCAGAAGTTACGTGGCACATGGCATACAGAGTGGGAGCAGTGTCGCTTCCCAGAGCACCTCCCAGCCGCCTCCATGAGGAAAGAGGCTCAGTGGGCAATTTGTCAGCTACCTGCTGATGGAGGGGCAGGTGAAGGACAGCAGCCAAGCAAGTGAGGCAAGGGTGGGGGAGGGGCTGTGCCTGTCATCAAACCAGGGGATGCAGAGCAGTCTCCCAGGACCACAGGCAGGGTGGAAAGAAAGTACCTCACTAAGGGAGGAGCCTGGAGCCTCAGCCAAGCATCTGCATATGGCAGGTACTGAAGCAGGTGTCAGAGACACCGATGCTAACCAGCCCAGCACCCATCACCATGCTCACATGCCCGAGTTACACGCCCCTCCCCCTCCAGCACCCAGCCGGCCTCTCCCTACTCTGCCTCAGGTTTGGGGATACAGGTCTGGAACTATTAGTGGCCCTGTGCTTCAGATCAACACCTCGGCTTGTGCCGCCAGAGCCCAGCCTCAGAGAGGCCACACCGGCCACTCAGGCACTCTGGAGGAAGGATACCACATACACATATGCTCTCACACGCGAACACATGATTACACACACCTCCGCGCGGACACGTCCAGTCATGCACAGATATATGCATACTCCCACACCTACACCTGAACACTTTCCCATAGTGCTCACACACACAGACACACATGAACACTTATACACACATGCATATGGACACTCTCACACATGCACACATACACATATACAATCTACACACGGATACTACCACACATGCTTACACAAACCTACATATGGACACTTGGATATACACACGCTCACACACGTGCACACATACCTGCACAGGAAAATGCGCATACTGTGCCAGCTTGTCTTCATGTCAACTTGACACCAGCTAAAGCCATCTTAGAGGGGGGACCTTAATTGAGAAAACACCTCCAGAAGATCAGGCAAGCCTGCAGGCAAGCCTGAGGGGCATTTTCTTAATTAGTGATGGAGGGGGGCCCAGCCCATGGCGGGTGGACATTCCTGGGCTGGTGGTCCTGGGTTCTATAACAAAGCAGGCCGAGTATGGGGAACAGCATCCCTCCGTGGCCTCTGCATCACCCTGCCTGTTATGTGTAACCATAGCACATGCTTACACACGCCTGCACATGGACACTTGGGCACACATATATACGTACACCTATCTTCACATGGACACTTACACATACATATATGTACACGCGTACACCTGCCAGTGCAGTCCGCTTCAGGACGTGTGGAGACAGGGCGTCACTGATAGATAACACCTTCACCCGCTTATACATGGATGCATGTGCATGAATGCACATGGACCGACACCCAGGACGATCAAGACCACTCCGCTGCCTGTGAGCCAGGACCTGGTTAAGAACAGGGTCCCTGCTGAATTACTGCCGAGAAGGCCAAACTACTACTCGTGTGTAGAGAGAATTGTCCTTGAAATGAACAGAATACCACTGATGTGAACAGGCTCCCAGCAAGGCACTGAACAGAAGGGTGTTAGGACCTCAGAACTCTCTGCTCAGCCAGGTGCTGGGGAGGGAAGCTGACCTGCCTCGCCACTGATATGAACTGATATGACAGCAGGGACAAAGATCCCTTCCCGCCTGCAGCCACTGTAGAGTGCCGTGATTGAGGAGTGCTTCCCACCATGCTACGGGGACTCTATATTTCTGTCTTCTTAACACTGTTTTGCTAATATAAATTAGTAAATTTATTCAGTTCATAAAGCGTGCAGGGCCGTTAATAACCCTGTTTGCTCTCGCCTTTTGTTGTGTGGCCTGAGAGACTCCAGTTTACAGTGACGTGGTCAGATGTGGGGGTAAAAGGGAGAAGAAGGGGAGGCTGTCATTGACACCAACCCCACAACCCTGTCACAGATGGGCACCTGAGGGTCTGGGGGCACCCCTGTGGAGGGTCAACCTTGGCTACAGTGGCGAGGACCAGGGTTAGCACAGGTGCTGAGGGAGAAATAGCCTGCAGGCATGCGGGCGGCTGGAAACACTTCCATCTTCCAGGCACTGTGTCTCACATCACCCTGCTCTCAGAGGGCACACCCTTGAGGAGGTGTCAGCAATCAGTGCCTGCTTTTCTGGGCAATGTTCCAAGCCCAGAGCCCCACAGTGGTGTCTTGCTGAGGGAATCCCTGCCAAAGGCCAGAGTCTCTGCAGACTCGCTCCAAACTCACCAAGAAGTGTAGCTGATGCAGGCCTTAGACTCTGTCTCCAGCCACATCCCATTGCAGTGTCGGCAGAAGGACATAGGGGCCATGCCCAGGGGCAGTCTGAACAGGATGGTGAAGAGGGACAGGGGGAGCAGCCCACCCTCGCTGCCTTCTGAGCTCACTTCCTGCCACCTGCTAGCTCAGAAAAGTACTGTGTCTCCACCAGGCATGGTCCCAGCTGTGACTATCTCAGGAGCAGACAGGACAAAGCCTCACAGGGAATGGGTCTGAGCACTCTGACAGGAAAAAACACTGAAGCAACCTGTGACGGCGTAAGGGCTCCATCAGATAGGACAGCGACAGCCAGCAGAAGCTGCGTCTATCTCTCAGGAGAACAAGGGGCTTGAGAGCCGGGGTTCGCTCAAGGGTACAGCATGAGCTTGGAGTGCACAAGGCTCTGCTCCCCACCTCACACCAAAGAAGAGCAAGTGGGTTCCTCCAGCAAGAACATGATACATCTCCGGTAGGTTTTGCATCCCATTCCTAGCAGAGTTGTGGACAACAGTCCAACAGTCAGGGGTGAATGGAGAGACCGTGATCTGGGTCCATCCAAATGAGGAGACATCGTTATTAGGCTTTGGAAATGAGGGAATATTGGAGCTGGAGAAATGGTCATTCAGGAATGAAAAGTCAAGCAAACCAAGGAGACAGAAGACTAGTGACCGTGGCGCCTTCCAGGCCCACCAGCACGCCCCAAGCCGCCCTCACTCGGGAAGGCTCCCAAAAGGCCCAGTATCCTAATGGATACCCCCAATCTTTCTCCCATCACCCTCCTGCAGCCTCAGTGCCATAACATGGCTGCCAGGTCTGCTGGGAGGGGCTGAGAGATTTCCAGGCCTTGAGAGAGCCTGAGGCTTGGATTCAAATCCTCCTTTTATGAATTCTTTGTGGTTCCCTTCTGGGCCTCTGTTCCTCCACTGATAAAAATCAAGAGTTAGGTTAAATGATCCCGAAGACCGTTCTATGATCTGGGGCCCAGGATTCCATGGATTTCTGAGTTAAGGAGACAATGTACCTGTGACTAAGAAGTGAGCCTGACAATAGGTCTGCAGGAAGCAGGGCCTGGATGGGTTCATAAAAGGCACACAGTGGGCCTCAGCCCTTTCCATATAGCTGATACACAAAAGCTCTGCCTTGGGCTTGGACACAGGCAACCGATTTTAAGAGCCTTATATGGAGGCCTCTTAGTGGAGGCAAGCCCGCTCCCTAGAGACCCATTATGCTTTTAAGGGGGAAAATCGAGACATACCTGGGCTTCTGGCCACCCTCTCAGATGACTTCTCTGAGACCAGCAAGAGAGGGGTCCCTTCCTCCTCCTCCACCACCCCACCACCCCCGCTGCCGTGCCATGAACACAGCTGTGAACACTATCCCTTCCCCGAGCCTTGTCCACAGAAGGAGGGGAATACTTCCATCTCCCAGATGAGCCCTGGAACCAGAACAAGCTGGCAGGTAGAGGACATTGTACCCAGAGCTAGCACAACCTCTTAAGGAGCAGGATTAAAGGACCACAGTCGGCTGGACCGGGAAAGCAGGGCAGGCCACTGTAGCACCTGGGCATCCGACAGCTCCCGGTCAGCTTATCATAGAACAGTGTTTGTTTGCTGTTTGGTTTGAGACAGGTCTCATGTAGCCCAAGATACCTTTGAAATCACTATGTAGCCAAAGATGACCTTGAACTTCTGATCTCCCTGCCTCCACCTCTTGATTGTAGGGATTATAAGCATGTACCACCACAGCTGCTTTACGTAGTACTGGGAATGGAACTCAGGGTTTCTGGTGTGCCACATAAGCACTCTTCTAACTGGACCATATCCCTGCAGTGGACAGGACTGCCCCGTGCACTGCAGGGCACTAGAGACCAAAAACACCCCTTGATGTGCATGAGTCCACCAGATGGCAAAAACCATGAGCGTGCCAAAGTCAGCCAGCAGGAGAAACGTCCTCTCCACCCCGAAGTCCCTTCCTGTGTCACTACTTAACCTCCCCAAGTCTCACATGGTGCCCACTTTTCCAAAAGTGGGCAGCACAGCCTTCCAGGTAGGCGGGGGGGGGTTACTGGTGACATCAGTTGACGTCTGCACACTGCATTCTCTGTCACACACACACCTCTGAAAAGTTTCTGCAGCTACATTGTGTAAACAGAACTGACGTGCCCCTCAGGAGTCCCGTGTCTGAGGGAACATCTCTGTTTCCACTTGAAAAGCTTATCAGAATACCAGTGGGCCCTGGCTTCCATGGTGAGAATAACTTTCTCCAGTTGTTGATCTAACCTATGCACCCCTTTCTATTCAAAAGAAATGGAAACTCACTTTTTTAAGGAATGCTAGTCCATCTCTTGAAAACAATTAGTCAAATGGTAGAGGTGGAAATGGCTGACCATTTCCCTGGGGTAGAAATGGCTGACCAACAGTGTAGAAGACCACCTAAGCAAAGTGCTTGGGCCCACAGGACAGGACCTTCCAGCCTGCTTCTGCTCAGTCACCTGCATGCAGGGACTCTGAGCCTCAGGCTGCTTCCATGTATGTTCTACCATCACCGCACGGCTTCCAGTGACCCTTGCATCCCTCAGCTGTGATCCAGGGACAGATCTACTTCTTCCACTCTTGGTCCATTGGCCAGACCTAACTAGGCATGATGGGGCCACACGTAAGAGCGATGGGCCTAGAGGGCACTGCCCAGCCTGGCAACCACTTCCTGGCAGCATGAAAGCACTCAACAGAACACAAAACTCGCAGGCAGGCAATGGCCAGAGAGACTCATCAAAGCAGGGCAGGAACAGCAGCCAAGGGTTCAGTCAGTGGGCAGGACCCTCGGACTCATTGATGGGAGCCAGCTTTGCTGAAAAATAGAACCATGGCTTTCAGCACCTAACTTCGTTCCCAAAAGGGGCAGCCCCGGGACTGTCCCCCATATATCACATCACCTTTCCCGTGACATTAAGTCCTACAGAGCTGCCATGGGGCTCTGGCCGCCCCACTCACAGCCACTAGCGAAGACTGATGGTGGCCTAGATGGTCAACGGGGCCTGGCCCTGTGCACATGTCTGGTCATAAAACCAAATGCCCCTGCCCTCCAGAGATGTTGGAGCCAAGAGTCCTGAAGTCAACAGATTGGGGGGGGGGGCACTGTTGCCTTAAATAGGCCAATCCTAGAGCCCAGATGTGGACAGAACACTGGACTCAACTGTGCTGCCCTGGATGGCCATACAAAGGATCACAGCAGAGACTCCCCACACCTGGCCTGTGCAATGGAGACTGTGAGGAAAAGGATTCACCTCCTGCCTTACCCTGACAACATACACTGAGGAGAAGGTTTGGAACAGAGAGTCTGGATGCAGATCAGCCTCCCATACGCCCCTGTCTCCTCTGCCATCATGCTGTCTGGAAGCCTCAAGGCAAAGGACACAGAAGGAGATGAAAAACTGACCAGCAGCCCCCCCCCCAGATTCCTGGGCTCCACCTCTCCCACTGGACCACGCATCTTCCACACACTCCGTGTGTCACCTGCCCACACAGCACAAGGCTTAGCTCCTTCCCATCTGCACCTGTGCAGAAAGCTCACCCGCCTTCTTCCCCTACTGTCAATCACTTTCTGTAAGATAGGAAAGCAGGGTCTTTGGAAAGCACTCATGCTGCCGGCTCCCACAGAAAGTGCCTGGCTCTCTAAACCCTACACAAAGAGAGAACCGGCTGGGGCTGGCTTCTGTAGCTGTGCCAGGCATCTCTGTGCACAGAAGGCTGCACTGTAGGCCCTGGTGCAGTCCACTCCCCCGTGAGCCCGTCCGCTCCAGTCCGCTCTCTCATTTTTAGGAGTGAGCCTGTTACCTAACCACTGGCTCAGGTGTGTCTTTCTATACCTCACTCCCTCCTCAGAGCCTTCTGAGCCATGGAAACAGCACCTTATGCAGATCAAGGGCTTCTCCATCTGCTTCTGAGAGTCCCCGCTTCCCCCTTAATAACCTGTTTTAGGGGATGCGGTACATGCAGCAGATGATATGACTTTATTTTTGTAAACCCAGTTGGTCCTGGAGCGCTGTCAGCCAAAATAATAGGAGAATGTGCCTGTTACTGCCTTGCTGAGTCTGCCGATGGCACTGCATCCAAAGCAGCTGAGCAGGAGGGGTTCCCCAGCCGAGGGAGGGTGGCCAGGGTCCCAGAAGACAGGCATGCCAGGCCTGACCATCTTCTCTCCTTAGTCCCTCCCTGCTTTTGACTGGGCAGCCCTTGCTAAGGGTAGAAGTGTCCCCTAAAAGGCTGAGACTGAAGTCCTAACCCCCAGTCTCTCTGAGCGTGACCTTATTTGGCAACGGGGTCTTTGGAGATGGAATTAAGATGTGGCTGCGGAATCCTTAACCCAACACAAATGGTGTCCTTACAAGGAGAGGACACAGAGTCTTGCTCGGGATTGAAGGCTGGGGCGACCGAGGCAGAGGTTGGGGACATGCAGGGATGAGTCAAGCTGAAGAAGAGAGGAAAGATCTGCCAGCACCCTCCCCACTGGCCGGCCCGTCTGCAAAGGGCTGAGCAGCAGCCCAGCGCTACCCCAGCTCAGCAGTGCCTCCAAGGAAGCTGCCTCAGAAGCTGCTGTGGCTATGTGGTGGCTCAGCAGGCAAGCCCAGGCGACGGGTGAGCAGCCGGACAGAGGAAGCATGCTCCTCCCAGCATACCTCAGTTCTCCAAGGACAATTTGGCTTTCAAAATGTCATTTCAGGGCCTGATAAGAGCATTGGCTTCTCTTCCAAAGGACCCAGGTTTGATTCCCAGCACCCACGAGGCTGCTCTCCACCAACTGTCACCCCAGTCCCAGGGACATGACGCCCTCTTCTGGCCTCGTCATGCATTGTGCATGCATGGTGCATAGACATACATGCAGGCAAAATACCAAAAAGCATAAAATTAAAATATAATAATTTTTAAAGCTCTCTTTACCACAAAGGTACACAGAGCTCTGCATGCTGTCCATTCAGCGCCCCAAGGCTTCTGCGGTTGTTCTTTAAATTAAACAAGAAAACGAGGCAGGTGCAGAACTAATTTGTCTTTTGTTCTGACGAGTTGCTACTGTGCCAACAGGTTTGCGCCCCGCCCCTCCCCCCTCCCCCCTCCCCCCAGCCTTGAGAATCCAGAGCAAGGTCCCTGGCAGGAATCAAAAGCACAGAGGCAGGAGAATTCCCACCCTTGCAAATGTCCGTGGGGCCGGCTAGATGGCTCATGGGAGAGAGAGGTACTGGGGTGCAGGAGTGGGTCAGGCAGGGGAGGAGCCAGAGCTCAAAAGCGTGGGAGTCTCTCAACAGTGTGGTGCCCAAGGCGGTAGGTGCCAGTCCTAAGATGAGGAGGAGCTTGGGTATTCGGCAGCCCATGGGAGAGGAGAGGGGCTTCGGTGAGGTCAAGCTGGGCACTTGGTCCAGATCTAGGCAAAGGATGCAAGGAAGAAAGAGAGCTTACTTCAGGGCAGCAAAGGATCCCGAGGAGGAGACACTGGGATCCGCAGCACCCAGAGGAGTGTTAACAGCGTGCTACAGGAGAAGAAAGGAGGACACAGCAGAGGCCTGCACAGGGCCCCACACCCAGAGGGACCCCTGACACTCTAACACAGAGGTGGGTGGCTGGTGGCCAGGGTAGAACCCACCTGACGGCCTTCACCCAAGAATATGCTTTGGCTCCCAGCCAGCCTCGCTCTGGGCTTTGGAAGCCCAGCATAGCTCTAGGGCAGTGGCCATGCCCCAGAGACTGGATGACCCGACAGGAGTCAGCATCCCTGAACGCCCCAGCATCCCTGAACGCCAGCCTTGAATTCAGATCTACATGGTCAACAATTCTGTTTACCCCAGAGAACTAGACTAGCCATGGTTTTCAGTATGTCCTTGAGGAGAAAGGTGACCACTCAAAAGCTACTTTCTAAACATCATGCCCCCCTAGCCCTCCTCACATCCTTCCACTATCTGAGAATAAAAACACAAAGGTACTTGTCTGTCTAACACAGAGATTGATTTCATCCAGCCCTCCTAAGGCACTAACATACTTCAGCACCAGAATCAGGCTCTCTCATTCCTGGGCCCAGACACAGCTCCCAAGTGTCTGGTTGGCACCATTCTAAGTTGTGCTGGGCTCTGTCGTGGTGTCCTCTATGAGGGAGCAGCCATCCCTGAAAGCCAAGGGCCTGCCTGGCAGGTCTTGTGGTCCTGGGAGGTCTATGTGGACCACAGAGACACATGGCTCCAGGCAGGTCTACACGTGCACACGGTAGAGCTGGAGAGCTGGGGAACAAGCCAGAAAAGATGTCCGTGACCAACTCTGGTGGGTTGCCCAGAGTCTGGAATCTCCACAGGGACTGCTCTTAGAGCAGCCTGGTGATGGGTCCACAGCAGGAGCTGCTGTAGGTTTGGGGGTCAGCAGGGTGAAAGCATTGTTCTACCTCCTGCCTAAGGCCCCTGACAACACCCTTAGTCCTGGGTTCTTGAGGCTCAGGACTGGCCACCTCGAGATTACTGCTGGATTCCCAGGAAAGAGCCAGCAGCCCCTTCCTGGAAGAAACCACAGAGGCATTTCCACACCCCTGAAAACCCCACACAGACTGTGTTTGAGGCCTCCAGCACAGGCGCCCCTTCACTGCAAGTACGTGTCTCTGGGTCCTGAGGAGGTGAGTAACTTAGAAAGCAAATGGGGCCGTGGAGGTTCTGCTGCCACGTTCAGAATCCCAAGCAGCCTCACTCCGAAGACATCAGCTCGGGACACGCACCCTGTAAATTCAGAGCCCACAATGCTGACTGCTGCGGCACCTGTCTGCGCAGAACGAGAGAGATCTGCTGGCCACTACCTGTCACCCCATACCGGCCGAGCCACTCACAGGAGGCAGTGCCTTTCCCAAAGGAGCAAGCCACAGGGGTCTGAGACCAGCACCACTCTAGGGCGCTTCCCACAAGAGCCTCCTCCCTTCTCACATTTGCCTAAAAATAAAGTCCCCCTTGGCACAAACCTACTCCATCTTCCCAGAACATAAGCTTCCTAGGAAGCTAGCAAAGAGATCAGCTCTGCCCCCTCCAGCTTGGATGCATTCCTCAAAATCCACGTCCATACAGCTTCTGCAGATCCATTGCTGTCCTCAGGGCTCATCCCCAAGTCAGCACACAGAGGTTCCAGGTGAGGCCGAGCCAGCTCTCCATACAGGGAGCAAAGTCACTCCTCCCAGGGTCCTTAGGGAACTGATGACTCAGCCTTGATCTGCAGTGCTGGCCACAGATTCCTAGGAAGCCTTCAATGCAGATAACTGGGGCAGGGTCTGGGGCTTCCTCGAGCCCTCTGTTTAATTGCTCTGAGGCAGGAAGCACCAGAGCTGCCCTAGTTCCTCTCACAGACCCGAAGGGTACTCACAGCACGCAGCCAGGATTGATCCCAGCCTGGAGTTGCATGGGAGGAGGCACGAGCAGGAGCAAAGCCCAGTGTGCATGTGAAGACTCTGTGTCTGTCCTGAACAGGGCCCTGACAGCAGAGTCAGGGTGGCCCGCAGAAGAGCCGCATTTGTAACTGGGACTCTATGCAGAGCCTTGAGTGGCCCTGAACAGGCTGGGGCATGGCTAGATGCATTCCTCAAAATCCATGTCTGTACAGCTTCTGCAGAGCCAATGCTGTCCTCAGGGCTCACCCCAAGTCAGCACACAGAGAGGTGGATGCTGTTCAAAGATGTGTCCAGGGTATCAGTGCAGATCAGTCTACAGGAAAGGAAGCCAGGTGGGAAAGGAGCAGGTAGGTGCAGGGCTAGAGTGCAGGAGGCTACAACTGGGAGAGAGGGGGAGAGGAAGGTGACACAGGTCACCTGATGGAGACCTGAGCTTTCAGGGTTAAGAGGTGCCAGTGCCTCTCCAGAGCTTGCTGCGGAGACAGTTTACAGTGCTCTTCCTTGTGACCCCTCCTGATAATGTTGGGAAGGGGCCATGCGGCAGTTAGCAGCACAGAACTGTGGGACACAGGCTGTGGCTTTTCAAAATGTATATGGCAACGAGAGTAGCAATTCAGTCAGCAAAGTGTTTGCAACGCACATGAGGTCCTGAGTCCCATCCCCAGAACCCACATTAAAAACTAAATAAATAAACAAACAGGCATGTCAGCATGTCCTTGCAATCCCAGCACTCGGGTGGTTGAGACAGGAGGATGCCCAACCAGCCTAACTGAACCAGGGAGGAGTTCCAGATCCGTTAAAGACCCTGTTTCAAAATAAAAGTGTGTGTGTGTGTGTTGGACCATGTCCTAAGGAATAGTACCTAAGGTCGACCTCTGACCCCCACACACTTGTGCACATGTACACATACACACAGAAGGATGTGAGCTGTGAGCATTCTGGGAAGGCTCAGCACCTACTGACATGGTCTTGAGCTGTGTGGTGTTGGGTGTCCGCCAACACTGCAAGGTCCATGCACAACCTACCTGTGCTGGTTCAGACTAGTGAGGCAAATGGATAGCACAGACCTCACACAGGAAGTCGACAAAGTTGTTCAGTACCTGCCCTCCTTGGGAAGTAGTCACAGCCCTGTGTTCCAGAGATAGAGCGCGGCTTAGGAGTTTGCTAAGCACTTGCTGGTGGCAGCTGGGTTTGAACATACCATGCCAGCTCCTCTCTGCCACACAGACTCTACCCTGGGTTTTCTTTATAGGACAAGCCCAGGCCCAGCTGCCTGCCATCCACAGCCAGAGATATATGCTACAGCTATGTCCTCCTCCTGAGGCAGCCTGCTCCAGCCCTCAGAAACCCTCCCCCAGGCAACACACAACCCCAGTCACACCCAGAAAACGCAGCCGCAAGGCACCATGCTCAGCCAAACCCCATCCTCCCCACCGGGTGATGGCTGAACAGAGGAGAGGCATGTGGTTCAGGATGGAGACGAGCGTTCCTGGACATCTCATAAGGCCCCTACCTGTGGGGGAAGGGCCCCATGCTTTCGAGAGACACTTTTCTCTTTTACCAGACAGGGCTATCTTCAGAAAAATTACCCTGAAACTTCAACACTAACTCAAACTGCATCTGTCCTGCCCAGCCCAGGGCACGTAGACCCAAGGAAAAGAAGAAATGTATCCCCAGAACCCAGGGACCAAACAAGAGGGAACTTTGTGGCCCAAAGGAGGTGGCCTGGGCCGTGTCTGGTCAGGGAGCGCCAGCAGCCTTTGGTAAAATCTGGTTCTAATTTTACTCTTATTATAATAGTTATACATATTCACTGCAGAAGATTTAGAAACTACACATATGCAAAAAAGAAGAAAATAAAAATAGCCTATAATCCCACTAACCCGAAATAACTTGTGCTAACATTTTGCGCATATACATGCTCCCAGACTTCCCTAGGCATAGGATATGTATTTTTGGTGCCAAGTGGGAGCATACTGTACAACCCATTCTGTAACTTCTCTCCATTTAACTCCATGTCCTTATCAGATCACTAACTGTTCTACAATGTCATCTCGTAATGGCCAAATTAGCCCAAAGACAGCAGAGGACAGTTCAGGGCAATTTTACAACACAGAAAACTGTCTTAGGCATTAAATATGAAAGTGGCCTTTGGGGGGTAGGGAGGCTTCTCTCTCATTAGTCCAAACTCTGTAGTGTTGCGTGCGCGCGCGTGTGCACACACACACACAAAACACCAAAAATGTTATCTGATTTGAGGACACAGCTTGTTAAAGGGATGCATCGTCACCCTGAGGCACTGACCCCCCCCCCGCAGGGGTGACATTACCCAAGGTAGTTCTGAGACTTTAAAACTGTGGGAGTCTCAGCGTCAGGGTAGTTCCCAGTGAGAGACCATGCCTGACAGAAGCAGAGGGTTCCCACAAATTCATATAAGCTCTGCCAAGAACAAGATACACCTCTCAAATGTGGAACAGGTGCTGGGTAGAAGGAGGTCCTGCCACACAAGCCCTGTGCCCTAAAGGCTGAGAACAGACAGGGGCTGACGTGCACCCAGAGGCTGTCTGGAAATCCAGGAAGGGGAACCCTGGACAGAGCCAAGGCCCAGCAGCCACCGGCTGTGCCCGCCCTGATCCACTGAGGCCTGACAAAGAGTGTATCCAAGAGAAGAGCTCCATGTTATACAGTGTCCCTGCCACTGGGAGCTTGTCATTTTCTGGATTGTTTGACTTTATGCCCCTCAAGGCCCCTTAGGAAAATAACAGCCTGGGATGGATGCAACGGAGCAAGGGCACCTGCCCACCCAGAACTCAGCTGTCAGGTACTCCTTAGCTGACCAGGGCAATAGGACTGTGGCGTCGGGGTACAGGAAGAACTCTATGACTCCTGATTTTAGAGGACTGACACAGGACTGACTGAGGTGCCCCAGACTTGCCATGATGCTTTCTGCTTCAGCCAATGAAAGCCATGTGACAGCAGCCCAGCCGGCCCATCGAGGTTCTGCCCTGCCCACTCCAGGGTCAGCCCTACCCTTGGGCTAGGTCTAGAGGACATCAGAAGACCTCTGGTTCCATCCTGGGATGCTCTCAGGAGCCAGGAAGATTCATTTAAGCTGGCTCCCACCATAAGATTCTATTGTCTCCTTGGCCGCGGCCCATCATGGCTCAGACCTAGGAAAAGGGACTGTAATTTTCCCACAATGCCCTGGAGGGCGTCACAAGGAGGCCGCTGCCTCTAGCCTCCCAGTCCCTTCACTCTGTCTCCTGTCTAGCCAAACAAATCATTCCTCTGTCACCTGCTAGCCTCTCTCCTGAACATCTGCTGTGTCTTCTGAGATGATCGGGGTTCAGGTCCACCCTCGATCACTCACATTAACTGCATCTGAAAACTTGAGGCAATGAGGTAAGCAAGTGTGGAGATTATTGCCAGAGCAGCATTAGCACAGCCACAAAATACAGATTTCTGGGTCACATACTGCTTCTCTAGGTCCAGAAACTTCAGGGTAAGATCAGCAGGCAAAGGTTTGCCTGTTTAATCTCCGTGGCAGTCGTTCTCACTAGGTCCCCAAAGCCACTCAGATCTACGCCCCAAGATCACCCGATGGCCTTGGTCACACTGGTCTAGAAGCAACTCCTATCCCATGTCAAACAAAGCATGACTGCTCCCCATATGTAAAGGGCACCCTGAAATAAACAAAACTCCATAGAAACAAGATTATGTGAATGACCCCTTCTACAGAAATCCAGGTGGCAAAAAAATAAAAAAATAAAAAGCAAAAGATGCTGAGCATTCTCAGAGCTGGTATACGTAAGGTAAAGGGTGAGATGGTCTCTTCGCTTCGCCTGAGAAATATCCTACAGAAGTACAATAACCGATGTCAGTAGCTATAGATAGAGGATCCCCAGAAGTAAAGATACTTCTATAAATACTCTTGACTTTTTATAAAATAATCCAGGTGTCATTTTAAATTAAAACTTAAGAAATGTGGCTCTCTTGCCCTGTCAACTCTACTTTGGGGATTTTCTCTAAGAAAGCTAAAAATGCCAGGGAATGCACACTGCATGACACTGTATATGTGCTGGTTGTAAAAGAGACCATTTCCCACCAGTACCAGGCCACATTGTTGGAAAGTTAAGTTTGCGGAGGGAGATTCGTGATTTATGCTCAACAGAGCCATTGTGAAGAGTGAGTCAGGTGAGCATGTAATGCCTGATTCTTGGGGCCGAGCTTGGGAATGACTAAGGGCACAGAGCTGTGTCAATAACTTGGCCAGTGAGGAGTTTTCTGAGCAAGCATAAGGACCTGAGTTCAGATCCCTGCACCATGTGAAAATGTCAGGTGTGGTCACGAATACCTGTAAGCAGGAGACACAAAATGGCTGCCCGTGGTGTAGGGGAAACAGAGACAGGAGGGGGCCTGGGGCTTGCTAGCTTGGCAAGCTCCATGGTCTCCGGTGAGGGACAGATCCTGGCTCAGTGGTCAAGGGCTGCTCTTGTAGAAGACCTGAGCTGGGTTCCCAACACCCACAGTCAGGCAGCTCACAACCCCCTGCAGCTCTCAGCTCTGGGGCTTCTGACGCCCACCTCTGGCCTCCCTGGGCACTTAGTACACACACACATACATACATGCACTCAAAAACTCAAGGAACTGATTACAAAATGAGTCTTCTCTCTCCCCCTCCCTCTTTCTACCCACCAGCACTAGGCAGACACAGCTGTTTCTGTAAACAGACACTGATGCCCTTATACTTGAACCTTAGAACAATAACAAAGGTAATGCTTTGTTGTTCTGTGTGTGCCCCATGCAATCTTTGTCACCTTTTGATATACAAACACAACAACAAAAACCTCTCCGTTGCTCATCTGAAGTTCAAGTGGCTGTCTCCCTCCCCGCCATACACTCAACCCTGCTCATCTAGTCCCAGGAAAAACAACCATGTGGTCCCCACAGCTCTGGTTCCCTCCTGCCTCCTCTTGCTCCCCACTGGCACCCAGCATGCCCACGGTGCCTTGCATTATTCTGGCAAGGACGCAGACACGTCTGCTTGCTATCTTAGATGTCTAAGCAGATACTTGTGGACCTGGAATGCACATCCCACAGTGTTCACATCCAACACAGTTCCGGTTGAAGCTTTGAGGTTTTCTGCCACTGGGGAACATGACCATCCATCAGGGGAAAGTAGCGATCAAGCCCCATGAACAGATTGCCGAAAAGCCCAGGAGCATGCACGAGCAAACATGGCCCCCCATCATTAGGAGTTGCCAGCTTGTCTCCAGGGGCTGGGTAGAGTCCCCCACTTCTTAGATCAGCTTGGCATCTCACAGCCCTCCCCAGCAGTTAGAAGTCCCGTCATCCAGCCCTCGCTCCCGTACGCGTCGTCTAGAGTTGCTGTGAGTGGATACCAGCTAAGACAGGGGAAGCCGGACTCCGCCAGGGACCCAGTGACGTAGGCTAGGGTAAGGTCACTCAAGCTCTCCAAGTCTTGGTGAGTCAGGTGAAAGGTTTCCGAAGGGGTTTCTCAGCATTTTTGACAGTTTTGGGGCTGTCTTCAGTGCTCCTACATAACGTGTGCTGCTGAACGTCAGTTCAGAACACCCCGCTTTACGCTGACCCGGACACAGTTCTCCTGGTCTTTCTTCTGGAGATCCTTGGGACTCTGCGGACGCCAGCGCCTCCCCTGGAATCACAGCCTAACCCACACGCTTGGAGAGTTGGGAAGCCACCTGATGTTAGCATTTCAGCCCACACTGATCTTTGTCAATTATGCTCCAGTATTTGAGCCCTAACCAGCTTTAAATTGAATCAGGACAAAATCATCAGAATAAAAAGAGCCCAAGCCACAACCTTTCAATTCCAGCGCTGGGGAGGAAAAAAAAGTTATACATTTCATAATGGTCTTCTACCCCATAATGAACAGGAAAAATAAATTAGATTCCAAGCTAAGGGTATATTTATGCAATTTCATTATGTGCCCATGAGCAAGCCTGGTTTTCACCAAGATAAAAATGAATACTCAGAAACACTCACACTAAATAAATGGAGTGATTTAACAGCTTAACAGGGAGCGTGGAAGAGGAACTGAAGGACAATGTCAAAAACGGAAAAATAAAAATAAGAGACTGGGTACACCACGCTACACCGGGTGCAAAGCGCCAGCAGTGACCAGAGCCTACGGATTGCGGGCGGGTGGCCGTGAGGCCTGTCCCCTGGGGCTCGGGGGACCTGCAACCAGGAACAGCAGAGGAAAGGTGGGTTCCTCCTGACGCTAGCCTTGGCATTGGTTCTCTGCACCCGGAGGGTGGGCACTGGCCTAACTCCCTGTCCTAAACCAGCTGTCCGGGACCACACTCTCCTCACAGGACCATGCTGGCAGTCAGAATGCCACTCCTGGGGAGGAAGCTTCCAGAAGCCCTTCTCCATTCTGTTTTGATGTCCGCTGGATGTTGGATGGCATTAGCCTTGGAGGCAGAAGCGGGCCTTCCTCTCTGCGGTGACCATGTAGACCAGGGTCATGGGGTTTCCTCCGAAGTTTCTTTTTTATTATCTTTGTGGTGTGTGTGTGTGTGTAAGGGGGGAGCAGGTATATGCCTGTGTGTGCGCCAGAGGCACAGCAGCTGAGAGGCCAACGTGGGTGCTGGGACCTGAACTCAGGTCCCTTGCAAGAGCAGTGCCTGCTCTTAACCCCTGGACTCTCACTTTCAAAGTACATGGTATTGTGCCTTGCTCCTGACATCTTTACAGGAGGCAGCAACAAAGGCTGACAGAATAATAGGCCTATTTTTATTTCTTAACAGATATTTACAAAGTGAGTTTATCTTCCAAAAATGCTAGTGCTGTTTAACTGGGGTGAACTCAGGGCTAGGCAGCTCAGGAAACCCTCTGGGGACTGCCATTTCACTTCCAGGGCAGAAGTACCCAGGGCCGGATGATGTAAGCAGGAGACACAAAATGGCCGCCGGTGGTGGTCTCCCCACTTCCTGGATGAGGAAACTGAGGCCCAAGGGAGCCCAGCTTCAGGCAGGGAGCCAGGCTTAGACCAGTCTGGCCAGGAGAGACACTGTAAGAGCAACATTTAATTTAATGTTTTAGTAACCATTCACAGTTTCTTTCCTTTTTCTTTTCTTTTTCCATTTTATTTTCTGTCTGGAGATTTTTAGTGGCTGTAGGTTGTTCATTTTTGTTTTTCTGTTTTGGTTTTTGTTTACTTGGGTCTTTTGTTTGTTTGTTTTGTTTTGTATTTTTGAGATGGAGTCTGATGTATCCAGTCTAGCCTTGAACCCACCATGCTTCTGAGATAACACTGGACGGCTGACCCCCTTGATCCTCCTGCCTCAGCTCCCCCATGCTAATCTTACAGGCAAGCACCACCATGCCTAGCCACCTTTTAAAAAGTAAAACTTAGCTCTTTTTAAATGCAGGGCCAGCAACATGGCTCCGTAGGCAAGGCCCAGCAAGTGTGACAACCTTTATTCAACCCCAGGAAACAGGTCGATGGAACCAAACCTGAGAGCTGTGCCCATCTTCACGTGTACACCATGACAGGCATGTACATGTATGCAAACACATACACACACACACACATACACACACAGGACAAAAATTTTGAATTTTGTTATTTTAAATTTTAAATATATTTTTAAATTAAGTAAAAATAAATACAACAAGTGAATTTCATCTTAATGATAGACATCATTTAACCTAATCTACTGGAGCTGAGGCAGCGCACTCGTGACGCATGGCTGAGCCACTCCTGAGGGTCTGTGCTCTTGTGCTAAGTGGCTGCTCAGACAGGGCTGACTCTCCCGTGTGGCCACACCCTGATCTAGGCACCGGCTCCTCCAGGCCACCCTGTTTCACACACACGCCTAAAGACAACTCTTGGGCCTCAGGAGCCCAGTATGCAGCGGCGGCTGGGAGCCACACTGAGCACCAAGAGGTTTTGTCTGTTTGTTTTTGTTTTCACCTTCAAGATTAGAGATTCTCCTAAAACCACCATGCACCCGTCTTGGGCCCACCTTCTCCATGCCCTGTTGATCATCTTCTCTGTGATGGTTCGGAGACCCCAGGGCCGGGGCCGTTATCCGACCACAGCAGGTGCTTGGGATCTCTGGGCTGGTGACAGAGCACCACCGACCACTCAACACAGAGCAGCAGGGGCAGCTCCCAGTCACCTCTACCCTCCCTTCTTACTAGGCAAAGGGGACAAGCAAGCTGCTGGGTAAACACCAGGCAGGAAACAGGGAAGTAGGGTTAGGGCCGCACACTCTGGGCTTGTGCCAGCGCCATGGGTGAGTTCGGGAACACAGATGGTGCTGGAGTCCACGCGCAGGCCAGGTCTTGGCTACTGCCCGGGAAGGATTTGGAATGACTGGTTGACCTGAAGAGTCACTGCAGGGTGGGCTGAACAGGGCAAGGAAGGATGTGGGGTGAGCCAGGACAGAGGGGGTGTGCCCCAAGCTGCCTGAAGGAGTGGACATCAGGCAAATGATGAACAGCTGGAGGACACCAAGGGATGGGGGGACATGAACACCCCCACCATCCCTCCTGCATGGTGGGGTGGACGTGAGGCCCCCCGGAGCTCTGACCATCCACTCTTCATGACTTGAGTGGCCACAATGGCTCCAACTACAGACCGCCACTGTTTCTGCGTCACCTGTTCAGGTCTCTCTCCAACCTTGCGGACCAAACCTCCAGATTCATGCAATGGAAAAGTACCAGAAGCGGCCCTGCTTCGGGCAACAGGAGGCTCTGACAGCTGGTGCCAGGGCTCCCACACTGTGTGTTGGCTCCATGGTCATGTGATCACAGTGCCTGCCTGCAGAGGAAGGCGTCAAGGAAATGTCTCCCCAGTCGTTTGCTGGAGAACTGGTTTGCACGAGCAAGTCACAAGCAGGAGGGAAGGGGGAAAGGAATCAGAGGGTATCCAGTCCTCTCCTGGGCTCCCAGCCTCTTGGAGGCTACCTCCATCACACGCCTGCCCTGCCAGTCTCAGAATCCCGAGTCCACCTGTGCTGCTGGACCAGCCTCCGCAGGACCAGGCTTCTCTCAGCTGGACTGGGGCCAAGGCTGCTCCCTCGGACTCTGCCATGGCGCCTCCTCCGCCACCCCTTACATAACCAGGCCTACCCTCACCCCCACCTTCCAGACGTGGGGGCGTAACATCTGCTCATACTGTTCCTCCCGGGAGAGGACCTTCCCCCACACACCCGCACCCCAAACTCCAGCACTCCCACCTCCCCTAGAGCTGTGAGGGATAAAAAAAAATACCATAAAATAAAAACATGCTACACCCACCGCCTCATTAAGGGGGCAGGGCAAGCTCCTTCGAGTGAAACACTTTCCCTCTTGTTCTAGAAAAACAGTAAAGAATCCCAGGTGGCTGGCACACAGGAGGACCGGCACTGCGTGGCTGGCACACAGGAGGACCGGCACTGCGTGGCTGGCACACAGGAGGACCGGCACTGCCCTGCCTCTCCATCCCAGGCGGGGAGCATCTTTAGCATTTCCTGTTGTGGAAGCAGAAGGACCCGGAGGGCAGTCCACTGGAGCATCGTGCTGGGGCTCGCTGAGAGACAGAACTCAGCTCTAGGAGGCCCTGTCAGGGCAGTTCCTGGCCCCAGGCCTGGTCTCCTGCCCTCCAGGAGCCACTGGGGAGGGAAGGGATGAGCCATACAGCAAGTTCTCCTGCAGCACGGCCTGAAAGCCCCTTGTCTCTCCTGTTCCAACCACTCTGGCCATGCTCAGCCTCCTGAAGGCCCAGAAGGCTGGTAGCCTAGTGACGGACACCTGCTACTTCACATCTTCCCAGCCAGCCCCATGCTGCCTTTCCTCCCAAATACCTTTCAAAGACCAGAGGAAAGCCTTTCATTCTTTCCCCTAGGGGATGTCTGCTCTGTCTCATCTCCTTTATCCAACCCAGCCTCTGGGAAGAACTAGTAGCCCCCCCTTACTGTGTCCCTCAGCAGGTCCAGTGCTCTCTCTCTCTCTTCCCTCCCCCTCCCCACATCCCAGGCACCCTAGGGACACAAGGGCCACTCCTAGCTCTCTCCCTTGGCCACCCACTCCCAGGGTGGAAGGATCAACTTGTATTTGTGACACCTGGGACACAGAAGCCCGAGTTGGCATCTTGCCCAGCGAGAGAAGTGACCACAGCTTCCTCTTGTTTCCCTGAGGACTCGTTCACCTGTGATAAGGACCCAGAGCCTGTCCACCATCCTTCTGGGCACCTGGTACCCGGGGCGGTGATCCAGGCTAAGAGATCCAGGCCCCAGGAGACATGAGGGAAACCACGTTCACAAAGCACATATACTTGGGGGCTTGGGAGATGGTACGTCGGTGAAACACCCGCTGCAGTGGCAAGAGACTGAGGCTCAGCTCAGTGCACCCCCAAGCCAGAGCTGGGGCAAGGGTTACAGGCATGCTCCAAAGGGCCTGGCCCACTGGTCTTATTCAACCGCTGATATTGAAGTCAGTGGATCAAAGGGAGAAAGCCAGCACTTAGGGTGCTATGCCACCTGCCTGGGAAGAGACTCTAGGAGCCATGGATCCCAGTATAGAAAAGACTAGGTAGATAGCAGAGTAGAAGGCTCTGCTAAGATCCAG
Source organism: Pachyuromys duprasi (assembly GCA_028658305.1). Classification (NCBI taxonomy): domain Eukaryota; kingdom Metazoa; phylum Chordata; class Mammalia; order Rodentia; family Muridae; genus Pachyuromys; species Pachyuromys duprasi. Next base: position 3,447,513 of record CM053746.1, on the reverse strand, counting down.
AGTGTGGCGTGCCAAAAGAAAGATCCAGACCCTCACGAACTTGATAGTCTGAATAGGACAGTGCACTGAGCTCTTAAAACAGGAACGAACGCAATGGCATGCAGGCAGCTTGGAGGTCATTTAGGAGACACACCAGCCAGGAAACATTAAACAGCCAAGCAACCGAATGATCAGCTCACAGACCACATGGTCACCCAGCGCAGGGAGCCTCACCACCGGAGCACCCCCAGATGTATCCTTTTCACAAGAATGACCACTACATCTATGACATCATCTTCTCAACTGTGTGGTTTCCCAGCCAGGACACCAGCTCTGCGTGGGATGGACTTTCTGTCTGGTTTGTTTTGTTGTTTTGCTGCTTTCTTTCCTCTCAGGCTCCAGGGCCTGAATGAGTCCTGGGATTTAGAAAGCAGTGAGGACATCTTTACCGAACGAATGGCTTAAATCTGTGCTCCACCAGGAGTTTCTGTAGGTGGAGAAAGCGCTCTTTAGGAATGCTGTTGGTTGTCTGTACCCAGTCTATATGGGTCTCCTTGAGTTCATTCCTAGGTGTTCCACTTAATTACTGTTGTTATAAATAGATAGATGAATACAGAATAGATACACTAATTCATACATGATATGGTACAGATAGACACATATATACATATATACACACATACATGATATGTTACAAATAAATAGATAATAGATACATAGACCTTACATATGTATATACATGATAGATCATAGATGATATATAGGTATAAAGATAGATGATAGGTGCCTAAATACATAGCTAGATAGATATTCATACATGCTAAATTAGAGGTAGAGATAGATAGATAGATAGATAGATAGATAGATAGATAGATGCATGTTGATTACAGGTAGATACATATATAAATGTACACAATGAAATATAAATAGATAGATACAAATATGTAATGGGTTATAGATATAAATATGTAAATATAGATATAAATACACACATGCATGATATATAGCTAGAACACAGATATATAATATAGTAGATGATAGGTAGGTAGATACATACATACATACAGATACACATGGTGGATTACACATACATACATTAGATTTCCTGCTGGTTTCTTAGCTTCTCATCAATTCTCTGGAATTTTCCAACTCTGTGGTTATATCATCTAGCAGACCTTCTCACCTCCTTCTTTCCCGTAGTTCCTCCTCTCGCTTCCTCCCTGCTGAGCTGGCTATGGTTTGAAGCTGTGTCTACAGCAGCCCTTTCTTCAAACTTAATTTTAATGTCTGCACACTAAGCAGCAGCAATGCGCCGGAGAGAGGGCTCGGGGATTAGGAGCACTGGCTGCTCTTGCAGAGGACCTGGGTTCAGTTCCTAGCGCCCACATGGTGGCTCACACTCATCCCAGATCTGGCTCCACGGTATGTGACCCCCTCTTCTGACCTCTGTGGCAACAGACTAACATGACGCACATATGTCCATACAGGCAAAATATGCACACAAGTGATATGTATAAGTAGATCTTGTGCTGAGCATCCTTGACTCCTGGAATAAACTCCAAGTGGACATGAGAGTAATGGAAGTGATTTTGATGGGAACTATTATTTTAACACAATATTTGGATTCTATTTTACAGTATTTTATTTAACATGTTGCATCAATATTCATAAGCGAGACCAGCCTGTCATTTTATTTTTGTACAATCTTCAAATTGAAAAAAAAATCTTATCTTCTCACTTCATGAAAATGCTGCTGCCATTTTTCTTCTCATCCTGTGCAGGGGGACAGTTAGTTAGCATAAGTAGGACTGGCTCTGAGGGGTCTGGGTCTGCTGTGGGACTATTGACCCTCATTCATGGGTGAGAGTAGCTTAAATATGTATCCCTCCCACAGAGGCCATTCAGTTCCTGTCAAGGGTACCTGGTCCTTTCAATTTCATTTTGTGTCTCCTTCAACTCTGCTAATAATTAACTCAGATTGCCCACTTGATTGGACTAATAATTCCAACACTGCTGGTGCACGCCTTTGGATGTTTCCAGAAACACTGTTCCAGGATGGATTAACTGAAGGGTAGAGGCCCACCTTGGGTGTGAGTGGAGTCACCCCAAGGGCTGGCATCCCAACTGAATGAAAAGGAAAAGGTGAGCTGAGCATTCATTCATCTGCCCCTGCTTCCTGACTGTGGGCACAGCGTGGATGTCACGATGGACTGGACCCTTGATTTGTGACTGAGGAAGAAACCTTCCTGCCTTAGGTTGCTCTATCAGACATTGTGTCTGGCTAGGCGAAGAGTAAGCAACACTGTCGATTGGATTTGCAAGCAAATCTGTTGAGTTTCAGAGAGCAGCTTTTCAGGTACAGGGCTCGTGTTCCTCTCTGTGACTCACTCATTAACTTTAACGATGGCTTCCATCTGTCTGTTTGTTTTGTGTCTTTTTCTAATTTCTTAAACCCTAAACTCAATTCATTTGTCTTTATCCTCTATTTTGCTGGCCATGTACTTGAAGCTATGAGTCTCTGTCCACCCCGACCCTCACTACATCCTTCATTGGGGATCCATGTCACTGGAAGCTTGGCCCTGGAGGCTGAGGCCAGATGCAGGAGCAGCTGAAGGCTTCCACCCAAGCACATGCCAAGTGTGTCTCCAAACAACCTCTAAGCTGGGCTCGTGCCCCTCGTTGACAATGTAGCCCCAGGGTGAGCTTCAGAAAGGCCAAGAACTCACCCAGATCACAACAGGACAAGAAGTGCTAGCATCTGTGGGAGAAGAAAGCGGCAGCCATGGTGTGCTAACGACAGTGGTGATGACAATGGCCGGGGAGGGCGTGGAGATCTCGGTTGTTGATGCAGATGCTGTTGACGACAATGATGGTGGTGTTATGGTGGTGTTAGCCACGGTGAGAGCGGCGATGATGATGATGATGATGCTGACAGCCGTGATATATTGATGGTGATGGTTGTCATGGTGATGGTGGCGTTGGTGCTGATTACAGTAACGGTGATGTGTGGTAATCATGAGGGTGACAGGTGGTTTTGATGGTGATTGTGGTGATGGTGGTGACGTTGGTAGTGGTAGTGATCATGACCGTGACAGAGATGATTTTGGCGGTGACGTGGTGGTGATGGTGGTAGAGGTGACGGTGATTGTGATAGTGACAGAGGTTGTTTGGATGGTGATAATGGTGATGGTAGTCGTGGTGATGGTGGAAGTGGGTTTGATGGATAAGGTGTTGATGGTGACGATGGGGTGCAGGTTGTGATTATGACGGTGATAGAAGTGGTTTGGGTGGCAATGGTGATGATGGTAATACTGACTGTGATGGACGATGAAAGTCAGGGGGTGATCTTTGGTAAAGTGATGGCAATAATACCATGATTTTGGCAGAGATGGTGATAGAAAACAACAGCAACAGGCCTGGTGGTGATGGTAACTACATCGTGTCAGAAAGTCAACTATTGTGCTGTCGCTGGAACCCAATATCACAGTAGTAGTAGTGAAAGCAGACTTTGTCGAGAAGATGAGCAAATGTCCACAAAACTGAAGAAGCAGAAACTGCACCACCAACAATGGACCCAATGACCAGGAGCTGGGAAACCAAGATGCATGGGGACAGCCACTTGGCCCACATCTTAATGTCTGCAGCCAGCCAGAGCAAAGCAAGGACAGCTGACCTGCTCCTCCTGCACCTCCTCTGACACCATCGGAACATCTGCTCCACACAGGGTGCTGGCTTGGGGACCCAAAGACACAGAAGAGCAGCTTGACTGCATGGAGAGAATAAGCACTAACAGACCCAGAACACTGTCCGCACCAGAGGGGACACTGCACTGAAGGGAGGAGGTGGGTGAGAGAGGCGTCATGGAGACAGGGGAGGGGCAGCGACTACTCTCATGGAGACAGGAGAAAAATATCCAGAACTCAAAGATGCTATGAAGTTAGCGGCTATTTAAAAAACTCAAGCCAATTCAACATCTTTGGAATTAATGACAAAATAGGAGGCATAAAGAGAAGACTGGCATAATATTTACTGACAAAAAGCACAGTAAGGAAATAGAAGGCAGCATAGCAACCTATCAATCCTTAGAGGTGAAGTGACAGCTCTCCAGGAATTGAAAGCCACTTTGCAGGACCAGATGTGATGGGAAGAGGGGCAGGAAGGACCCTTGCAACAGCTGTTATTCAGCTCTAGAAGCCACAACAGAGAAAATACAGATTTTTTTTTTTTACAGCTGTCCCTAACACTCCTAACAGCACCCATGGCAAACTGATACCAGAGAGCAAACGTAGGAGCTGGTGTTCAAACCCAGGTATGCATCATGCTAGGGCTTCTCTGCCCTCCTGCCCTCACATGGGGGGGGTAGATTCCAAGATGGAGCCATGCTCCAAACACAAACACACAGGAATCTAACTGCAACACACCCACAGCTTCTAGGGTGAAGGAACACCCCCAGAAGAGTGAACCTCTGAGGGCTCTGGTAGCCTAGGTGAAAGGTAGGCAAGCCAGGGCCGTTGACCACAAGCTCATACTTGAGCGCGCCATCTACTTCGCACTTGAGGAAGCACTGGGGAGGTCTCCTTTGTGAAGCTGGACTCGACTGCCACTGCTGTGCCACCACAGGAAGAAGGAACGGCTGTCACGGTCAAGAGCAGTGTCTCAGGGGACGTCTAGTCCCTTCCCGAGAGGCCGTGATCTCTTTAACACCCGAGCTAATGATCCAGAAGGTGATGAATGGGTGTTGGGCAGAACCTGCCTAGGACAGGACCCCAACCAGCTGGCAGGCGGGTGCCGCAGTCACATGCTGGGACAAGGGAGGGGCAGAAATGACCAGAGGGAAAAGCAGCTCTGAGTACATTAAGATTCAGCTTGAAGAAAATTTGCAAGTGCTCAAATCTGAGACTGAGGCAGATATTTTCTGAGCAGAGGTAACCCAAGGAGGAAGATCCAGGGTTCATGGGTCATCATGATACCATGTTCTGCCTCAGTAGAGGGTTTGGTTGGCTGTTTGGGGGCAGGAAAAATCCCCCTGAGGAGGTAGAATGAGGGAGAAGCCTCCACAGGCATTCACCTGGGTGTCTATGTCTATGCCAAGGGGGCCTAAAGACATCCCGGCCATCTGGAACACCTGGGCTCATTGAAGGGTTTAGAGACTGACCAACCCAAGAGTATAGGAGAATCCATGTACACGTGACTTCGGTGAAACACAGTTGAGATGGAGCAAGATGCAGGGAAGGATGAAAAGACAGCATGGGCAGTGAGGGCCGATGGGAGAGCCTTTCCAAAGCCAAGGACAAGAGCCACAGGAGCTTCTAGCTGCCCTTGCCGGAGGTAGGTCATTGTCTCCGGCTCCTCCAAAGTGCACTGTGTGGCACCCCTGCATGGACGGAGTGTTCACTGCCCAAGATGAAGAGGAGCATCGAGCCCTACACATTTGGAAATTTACTGGAATGGCAACAGCCGCTCACAGCCCTAGGGACTAGGTCAGGTGCTTGTTAGCCATATTCTTATCCCCTACGGAACACCGCAGAGATGCCTGGAGCCTGCTGAGAGAGGGCAAGCAGTGTGTGAGGCAGGGGGCTGAATGACAGGGGAGCTGGCAGAGGGCAGCAGAGGACAGGACTGAGCTACAGAAGCTCAGAGGCTGAGCCTGCTTCAGAGATGGCAAAGCTCAAACAGTGGCCTCTCACTGGGTATCATCTGAAAAGACCTTGGAGCCCCTCCGCTTCAACTCCCTAGACACTGGCCAGCTTCTCCTGGGCATGCAGCCCTCGAATAGGCAGCATCATCCAGATGTCCTCTGCTTCCTTCATGTCCAGATCAGTCGATCTTACTAGAAAGCCCCTTGGGGGAGGGGAGGGATCCCATCATTTGTTTGTTTAGGTTGTTTTTTGTTGTTGTTTGCTTTGTTTTTGTCTTGCTGCTATCTCTGGAAACTAAAATAATGTCTACCATGGATTGTGTACTACTTGATTGCACACAGGATAGAGGGATTCGTGGGTGGGTAGGTGGATGGACAAGAGGCTGAGTAGAGAGATGGACAGGTAGATGAACTGATTATAAATGGAAAGTTGGTGGGTGGTAAAAGGTAGATGAACAGATAGATTGATTGATGGACAGACACATGGATGAATAGATGGGTAGCTAGGTGAATGAATGGAAAGGTAGGAGATGGATGGATTGTTGCTAGGGAGAAGGATGAAAGACTGGTGGGTGTGTGGATGGATAGAAAGATGAGTGGGTAGATGGACAGATGAGTGGGTAGGTGAATGGATTGATGGGTAAGTGGGTGGATAAGTGAGTGAACAGATGGATGGGTGGTAAATGGTGGATGGTAAGTGATGGGTGGGTGATTTAGTGGATGAGTAAATGGATAGATGGATGGGTGTGGAGATAGGTATAGACAGATGGGTAGATGGAAAGACAGATGAAAGAAAGAAAGAAAGAAAGAAAGAAAGAAAGAAAGAAAGAAAGAAAGAAAGAAAGAAAGAAAGAAAGAAAGAAAGAGGAAAGCAGCAGACAGATAGATGGGCATACGGACAGATAGACGGTGTAGCAACTCAGTGGAGCACCTGAACAGGCAGACACCGTACTTCTTTCTGATGATGGCCTGAGAACTGCCCAGAACTTGTACCCTGGAAATGGTGCTTGTATCACTATCTTTACAAGAAACAGAAGGTGGCTAACGAATGGCAGCTATCCATCTACTATGTCCAGTAACACCAAAGAATAGGCATGCCAGAGACCACAATGCATGCAGCTCAGGCCTCCATGCCAGTTTCTCACATCTAAGGCAGGTACCTAGAGCCACTGCTGCAACTCAGCCTCACCGGCAATGGGGCACTTGGCAGCTCCCATAATTCATGTGCCCGTGCCATCCACAGTGGCATTGCAGGCTCGAGAGTGGGTTGTCGATGCTGACCTGGTTTGGGCCTTGCGCTGGACGCCGTCCGAGAATGTTTCACCCCAGCTAGCTTATCGTCTCAATGGCCCTGGGAGGTGGGTAGTGGGATTAACTCACTTCACAGGTGTAGAACTGAGGCTCAGAGGGCAGTTTGATTTCCAGAATGGATTCATCATGAGATGAATGGGCCCAGGGCCGGTGCACAGCTGACTGGACACCTCGAGTTGTGACAATAAGTATTCTTTGTTTCGGTTTGGTTTTTGAGACAGGGTTTCTCTGTGTGGCCTTAGCTGTCCTAAAACTCACTCTGTAAATCAGGCTGGCCTCACACTCACAGAGATCTGCCTGCCTCTGCCTGGGATTAAAGGCATGTACCACCACTGCTTGACATAACTTTAAAGAGGCTTTTTAACCATATTTAAAAAAATCATTTCCCTGGCCCTCGGTGAGACTTAGTCACAGCATTTCCCCAAGATCTCAAAGTGGCCTCAGGGCTGTGGATCTAGAGCCTAGCATGGGACATTTGAAAGAAGAAAGGGCCTGTGAGGTACAAGAAACTAGTTGGTCAGTCCTGCCCTCTGGCCCCACACATGAAACCCCTTTCTGCATCAGATGCTTTCAGAGGGCAGAGGTGAGCATGGAACACCATGGATTCAGGTGAGAGGCAGAGTCCCCAAGGTCAGGAGTAAGAGACCAACCTTAGACCCCATCTAGAAAGGTGCTGGGCATTCATCTGGTCTACCTTACTAATGTCAGAATTGCAGCTGACGGTTGGGTGTGTCTATGACAAGTGTCCCATGGTATACAGACTCCCAGAAGCAAACACCTCAGCTGGGTCATGGCACAGGCATCCCCCCCAGCCAGCTGGCTCATCCCTGCCCTCCCAGAAAAAGGTGACTCAATCCTATCAGGCCCAGTCTCTGGGCCACACTTGTGTGAGGCATGGCAGAAGTTGAGGCCAGCAAAGGTCTGTCTTTGGCCCCCAGGGAGGAGTCCAGTTCTGTGCATCCTGAGTTAGACATGCACAGAGTAAAAGATGTGGGGCTGCACTAATTGTTGTATTCCCAGATGCAAACCAGTAGCCACCATGTAGTACAGCGGGACAGAACACCAAGGCCCTGCTACATGTGCTAGCAAGATCATTAGTGAGATTAACCCCACCCCAAAACAGCTGAGATCCTGTCAAACAGACCAGTCAGTGGTTTAGCGATTCTTTTCATTTTCATGCTATCCTCAAGCAATGGCACAGAGGCCAAGGTTCCCAGAACCCCAAAGCGGGAGGCCCGAGCTGGCCTTGGCTTCCTCCATGTCACTGTCCACAGAGGGACCAGGCTTCTGGCCCTCCCTCCCCATGACCTCCCCCTGAGTACTTGACTGCATTCCTTTTTACTCCTCTCCCCTTGAAATTCCAAGTGGGAGGCATGCTGGGCCAAGCTGGATGCTGCAGATTAGATTGCATCTGTCTGGATATAAATAATTTACTGCTGGATGGTCAGGGGGAATTTAATTAGCTCTTGTTCTCCTGTAGAATCAGCCCACCACTGCTAAAACATTTCACTCCGAATTAGCCTGAAAGGGGCCAACAAGGCAAGGCTAATTTTATACACATGACATCCCCCACAGCTTCTGAAAATACACATTCAGCAAGAGATACCACAGGGCCACGACTGGCCGTCCCAGTGTCAGGGGATCCAGGCAAAGTCCAGAGAGGGCCTCCGGTGCTCTTCTCCTAGCAGCCCCCTCAAAGGAACAGGATGCCAAAGGAAGTGATTGATGGAGGGAGGGAGCAAAGGTGAGAGGGCAGAAGTGAGTGTTGAAGTGAGGGGCCAGATGAGAAATCCAAGTGAGGGGTCCAAAGCAGAATCCCAGGTAAGGATCAAAATTAGAGTCTAGGTGAGGGCCAGGTGTGGGGCCAGGAAGAAAGTCAGGTGAGGAGCCAGGTTAGGATCCAAATGATTCTCTACCCAGCAGCCAACAGGAGCTAGCTAAGTCACATTGCTCTTGGGCAATGTGGCTCTGCTGGCTGTCAGCCTCCTACCTCCCTGGTGAAGTCACAACCAGACTGGGACCCACAGCCTGCTCTGCTGGCCCCTGTGCAACAGCAGAGGGCAGTGGCGGTGTGGGCAGGCCTTCAGAACACTGGAAGTGAAGCATGTCTGAGAACAAGCCAGATGGATCAATAGCCCTTAGAAACCACCACAACAGACAGACGTTTAAAATGTGGGCAACGTAGTCAATGGGTCCTTGAAAAAAGATCAAAAACCTCCAAGGAATGTTCAATGAGAAGGCTGAGGGGGAACAGGCCTGTGGCTGGGCTTTGAGCAGACTGGCCTGGGAAACAGCAGCCAGTGGAGCCGAAGGGGGAACACCACACGTCTGGCTGCAAAAAAAGGGCAATATGCCAGGACCCCGTTCACTACAGCACCCCTCTGCTCCTGACCCCACTGCTCCAACTCCTGATGCTCTAGACCCTCAGTGTCCCATCCTCCTGCTGCTCTATCCCCTAGCTACCCTAGGACGCCACTGCCCCAGCACCTAGCTATCCCGGCCCCCCATCCCCTTGCTCCCCTACCCTTAGTCTGGAAAACAGGGAAGCTACCACTCAGAGTACAGGGTTGACCTACAGGATGTCTGAGTTCCTAAAGGGTGCTTGGCAGCCCTTCTGTTAACATTTCTCACTGGCAATTCAGAAAAGTGGGTGTCCCGCCGCCGTTCAAATTGCTAAGGGGTTTGATTACTAGTGAGATTAATTTCCTTTCCATGCACAAGAGAAGAAGGATGTACTGTGTGCTGCTCTTTATTCTTTTTCCTGTATTTTGAGATCATTTCCTTTTCTTTGGAGTCAAACTGGTCCATTGTTCCGTGGGCTCCAGCACAGCGCTTGAGCTGCCCTGCCTTTTCAGTCAACGACTGTGTCTTTCAATATTGGTCTGTCCATCACAGAACTGTCACTTACATACTTGTTGGGCAGAGCAGAGTAGAGCTGAAGCTGTGCTCCCCCAACGTTGGTGAAGTCCTTCACAAAGAGAAGGGGGAAACCTGGAGTCCTAAGCACACCACACACTAGTGAACACAAATGCCCGAGCAGAGGGCAGCCAGGGCCCCTCAAGGTCAGTCCCTGCCCAAGATCACACACATTTAAGGGACAGGGGCCTGCATCCAAACTGGGCACGCTGGCTTCAGGATGGTGACTCCTGCCTGCTGCGAGGTAGCTTCCAGTGGGCTGAAAAAGGACACAGGGTTCCCCCTCACAGCAAGCCAGCCCTGGGAGGGCAGGCCCAGAAGGGAAGCTATTCTGGCACACACTCACTAAACAAAGCAACATCCAAGGAAGGCACAGCATTTTTGTGACAATCAAGGAAATACAAGTGCTGCTGTGCCTGATGGCCATTCTGTCCACCGAGTCAGCAAAGACAGAGTCTGAGAGGAACATGTAAGCGTCCGCCAGCCTCAGGGGGAGAGCACATGTGGATGAGGAGGACGCAGGCTCCTTCCCAACAGATGCCTCAGCAAAGTGTCTGCGAGCTTTGGTTGGTTCTCCCGACCCATGAAGGCTAGCTCCAGGTAGATTCCACCGTTAAATCGGGTACAGAGCAACCTTCATGAACCAGGAAGCTGGCCAAGGACCAGGAACCCACTACTGTCCACAACACACAGGTAACATCAGTGGGAGGGGCTAGTCTGCAGTTTCTGAAAACAGGGGTTTGGGTGGGTGCCTAATGCAGGGGAATGCTCACATACAATACTGAGTGAAGAGAAGACAGCATACAGACTAAGTATAAAGATCGTCCTAATTTTATTTTAAAATATGGATTCCTTTTTAAAGTCTGGTAGGAAATGTACCAAAATGTTATCTCCTGCTGGGGAGATTAAGGTACGGCTGACTTGGGCTCCTGTCTTTATCCCTTTCCGTGCTTTCTCTACTTTTCAGAAAAAGAAAATATTTACTATAATCATAAAAAGTCTATAACTGGCAGAGAATAAATTTAGCAGAATTTTTTGGCCGGAGAACACACTTTGGAGTCTTGCTTGGCTACTCAAAGGCCTTTTGAAAGTGGGTCAACTGAGATCTGAACGTAGGACCATGGTGTAGTTCTCCATGAGGAGGTCCTGTCTTGAATGCAGAATGCTTTCAGGATGCCCCTGGTGCATCCTGAGGCCACTCTGGCTTTGCTAGCCCAAGCTCCGGCTTGTTAACCTCTTGCATCTTGTCCCTGATGCAGGCTTGAAGAGCTTGGCTTATTGCAATGCAAACAAGGCACTGTGGTTGGACTCCTAGCCACGCCTCACCTGATTTGGCCTCCTGTTCGGAATGCACAGATATATTTGGATGCCACGTCTGAACAGGCCCCAATCCTCCAAGCTCCAAGTGTCACCCCAGTGACTCTGCCAACTGTGTCCCTCTCTGAGTCGTCAGCAGCCACAGTGATCAGGAGGAGGGAGATGACAGCCTTGTGGCTCGTCTATAGACTCCTCCATGTGTCACCTGCTTGCTCACCTTGCTCACCAGCTTCTCTGTTGTGGGTGCTAAACGGAGTCCTTTTTGGAATGGTTCCTTTGTTAAGCTCTCTGTGCTGTGTCTGGCATGGTCTCTTATCTACTAACAAGTGACCAAATCATGCTGGCAATTCCAGCAGGACCCTCGGGGGTGAGTAGGAAGCTGCAAGGACTCTGGCACCCCAATCATCCCTCTGGCATGCACTGGGGCTCACAGCAGACTAAAGCCAAACTGAGACCCCCAGACTTTCCTGTCAGCTTATTGCCATGAGGTTACCACACGTACTGCTTCCCCCATACCCCCAATGCTGACAGGTGGCTTTCTCCTGAGTGGAAAGAACCAGCCAGCGAGGAGGCAGACGGAAGGATCTCAGGGAACCTGATACTTGAGCCAAGATGCCAGCTAGCCTGTGGCCACACAGGCTACCAAGAGCATCCTTGTCCTGATGTCTCAGTGTTCATTCCTGCCTGAAAATCATGGCCTGAGTTATTCCAGACAAATTCAAAGCAATTTGCAGTAGGTGGGACATGGTGGAAAAGGTCCTGCCCTGTCTCAAAATCAGAAAGCCAGCCATGGTCGGCTTGCTGCTTCTTGAACAAATCGTCCAATTTACCCGCAGCCCTCCTACTTCCCGGTCAAATGAGGTCATGTTGAACATGATGCTAGCTAGTCCTCCGCCATCCCACCACCTGCAGGCTGACAGCATCACATCAGCACAGAAGCTGCCTCCATGGCTAAGAGCACACATCACTCTTGCTGGGACCTGAGTTCAGTTCCTAGAACTCACATCAGGCAGCTCCCAACGGCATATAACCCAGCTCCAGGAGATCTGATACCCTCTTCTGGCCTCTGTGAGTACCTGCACTCACACGCACGGACACACATGTGCCTGACTCAAAACAAAATAAGTATGTTTAAAAAAGAAAGCCTTCTTCTCCCTCAACTTGACTGATTTAGAACTTGAAAATCTATGTTAAATTCATACCAAGATGCCCCAGCCCTGACCTAGAAAACACTATTCAGAGATCTGCAGTCCATATCGATAACGGAAAGACCCATGAAGAGATCAGGATCCCCAGGACAGTGGTGACTCCTCTCTTCAGGTAACACACCTGTTTGAACATCTGATACTGCGCCACGTTTCACCTTCTGCCCAGCCACCAGCGTGGTGACACATGACTGCTCACCATTTTCAACCTCCCGCACAGCAGATACACACAAGAGTTCTCATCTGGACTTGAGAACAAAGCACAGCATCAGCAGTGCTGCCTTGGGGACCAGCAGTTACCAACTGCCAAGAGCCAGTCACGTGACAGTCTCCAGGGCAACCTTTGGCCACTCCTAACTTCCAGCAAAGTGGGCCTTCGGCCTCTTTTCCTTCTGGGTGTCCTCCAGCTTCACTCCTGCAGTAGCAGGGGTCGGAGTGTCTCTTCACTCCCAGGCTGAATGCACCCCACTGTGTGGGGACCACATCCTGCCTCTCCAGTAATCTCTGGTGGACCCACGGCTTAGCTCTAGACCAGAATGATCCTTCACAGACAGGGGACATTAGCCAGCAAGGACCTGAGCCCAGGCTTGCATTTCTGTGGTGTACAGGCCAGTACAGTTCACTCTTCAATCCACCTGGGGCTGGTGCACCACCACCAAGGGAGGCTTGCCCCAAGCATCACACCACACGCAGCACACATTGGCTGCCGAGCTCAGCATAGGATAGATTTTGAATGGACAGGGAAGCAGACAGATGGGCAATGGGTAGATGGTGAGTGAGTAAAGAAAGACACGGCCCACCTTGTTCACCCTCCCCACACTGACTGCTATAGCACCAGCACTTCAAAAGAGGCAAGCCTTCACTGGACTCAATGTGGGTCTGTCTCAATGATGTGCCCACCAACACTGATGGCTGCCACTGGTCCCTAAGCCCTCCTATACCAGCACATCCATGGGGATACTTGCAGGTCCCATTCCTGAAGCACCTGGCCCCGTGCACCAAGGCAGACTTGTGGCCAGCCTTGCCCTCACCCTCTCTGGAACACAGCACTGAAGGAGCCCTTGGTCTCCCTCAGCTCTGGGTTCTTGGGAGAAGCTGGCATTCATCATGATCCTAAAGCCAGGAGAAAGCAAGATCAGGCCCTGGCCTCAGAACCAAGACCCAACTGTGTACCTGGACCCAGGGCCAAGATCTAACTTTGCTCCAGGAGGGATGGCCAGGATAGGCTGTGAGCCAGTTTCTCCACCTGTGTGTTCCCAAGGCTGCCAACTACTCTTTATCCTTGTGTCATTTATTTCTATATTTCTGGGGCTAAATACCTGACAGGAGTAACTAAAAGAGAAGTAGGATTTACCTTGGTTCATGGTTTCAGAAGGATTTCCATGCATGGAGCGGAGGCAATCCACAGGCAGGAACCAGAAGGGCCAAAACCTCCATAGGTTCAACTTCCGGGACCGCTTTCCACCAGCTATCCCTTATGTCTCAAAGGCTCCACAGCGCCACCAGCTGGGACCAAGTATCCAAACACATGAGCCTGTGGGGGACATTTCAGATCGCAACCCTATCAGTGTTGGTCTGGGTCTTCTTTCCAGGCTAGGCACCCGTCACAGATCGTACCAGAGCCTGTTTGTGTCTTCTCTAGCTCCCCTGCACTTGCTCTGTCTCTCTTGCTCTCTCTCTCTCGCTCTCTTGCTCTCTCCCTCCCCTTCCCCTCTCTCTGCTGTCTCAGAATTCAAGATTGAAATTGAAGTATATCCGAATAATTTTATCAGATGGTGTTAAGCCCGGAGCCTTGCATTTGTGATGTAGAGCTTTAATTAAGTTCTCAGGCCCCGATCGGTATCTCACTGATTCTCACTGGGTCATGTCAAACAAGAGTCGGGCATGAGGGTGCAGCAAATGTGTCCAGGGATAACGTCTGTGGGGACTTGGCTGACTCGCATCCAGCCTCCCTTTCAATCCCTCAGAACAGTCCAACCTAAGAAACCCTTGAGATAGGGCCTTCCTCACTCGCTGCTCAGGCCACCAGCCTCTGTCTGCAAGTCTGGCTGCCCAGAAGGATCTGGTACATGGAAGTCAAAAGTGGGAGCCCTTGCCCTGGGCCTCCATGAAAGGAGCAGGGTTGGACACCAGGGAGGGGCATCTGCTGAGGCACCAGAGCCCTGCAGCCATGATGCCACAATCCCATGAAAGTTAGGCCCTGCTCAGAGCTGCACACAAAGACTCCAAACAGGCAAAGGCCACGCATCCACACTCCAGCCGGGCTCCTCCCCAGAGATAGCTTGTCATGGAAGCAGTACAGTGCTCAGCACCCCTACCAGAGCCCTCTGTAAGTCTCATCCATCCGTTACATCTTAACACTTGCTGAAGGACAATCTCCATGTCCCAGCTGAGGCACAAAGGGGCCACACAGTCACCCTTGACCTCACTAGAGGGGCTGACCATTGGCAGGGTCAGAGAGATGAGGATCTAAAAGCAAACGGTGCATGAACTTTTAGCACAGGAAAAGTAGCAATGTGGGAAGAGCCAGAGGAGATGAAGTATGGACAGAAATGCCAAGGAGAGCCTTGGGTCTTCCCTCAACTGCCTCATCCCTCAGCTTGGGACTCTGTCCTGACAGTTTGGTTTGTGGGCAGTCCCTGAGTATGGACCTTGGGCCAAGTCCTAAGTATTACCTTATTGAAACCTCTTGGCAGGCCCAGCAGCTGCCAATCTCAAGTTTCATTTCATATGGGAGGAAACTGAGGCACTAAGAAGTCATTTGATTATCCCAAGGCCACACAGACACTGGGGGCAGACACAGGCTATACCTCTGAGACCCCAGCCCACCCAGGCAGCCTGAGTGCAGACAGCCTCGCAATGTGCCCATGCTTCACTCTCCCCTCCAGCATGATAACAGAGGCGGCTCTTCCAGTGCTGTCCCCTTCCCACCCTGTGCAACTAGTTTTATGTCATCTCAGAGGAGGGAACCTCAATTGAGTCAACGGCCCCATAAGATCAGGCTATAAACAGACAAGCCTGGAGGACATTTTCTTAATTAGTGATTGTTGAGGGAGGGCCCAGCCCAATGTGGGTGGGGCCATCCCCAGGTTTATTGACCTGGGTTCTGTAAGAAAGTGGGCTGAGCAAGCCATGGGGAGCACGCCAGTGAGCAGCGCCCTCCACGGCCTTTGCGTCAGCTCCCGCCTCCAGGTTCCTGTTTTTTTAATTTCTGCCCTGACTTCTGTCAATGATGGACTACATTGTGGAAGTATGAGCCGAATAAACTCTTTCCTCCCCAAGTTGTTTTGGGTCGTGGTGTTTTATCATACCTCAGACATACCCCCCATCCCACCCCAGTGCTCAAAGGCACTTTCCTCTGAAGTGGCCAGCACTGGCTGGATTCTCTTTAGGTTTGGGTCCCAGGTCCCCATCCCAGACCCTCCCATGCGATATTTTGGAAGCATCTCTAGTTACCAAAAATTTGGGCTTAATAGGCTTCGTGAGTTTTATCTCCAGCCCAATCACGCCAGGGCACCTAGCTCTGTTCTCATACCTTGGTCTTCTCCATGTTCCTTCTGCGCTTTGGACTGTGGACCTTTGGAGGGAGCGTGGGCCCACCATTCTGCTGATGTCAACTCTCCTTCCTGGGGCTTTGAAAGGTACTGCGTAGGATTCCCAGCATACTGGGTGACGACAGTAAAAAGACAAAGAGGCAAAGGCCAAGGAAAAGGAAGACCTTCCAGTCTGGGCTCGGGAAAGGTGGCACCCAGCCCGTGCACATTGTTCTTAGTGTATGTTCAGGGTGGGGATGCAGTTAAGGGGCTTCTGAGCCAGGCACCAGAAGCTAAAGCTACAACCCTCTCTCCGGCTGCTGACAAGAGAGTCCCTTTAAGGCACCTCCCCAGTGGGCAGCACCTGTCTCTTTAACAGGCCTCTCCACCCACAGCTGGGCTTCAGGGCAGTGACTCAGGCCTTGAGCCTCAGGCTTACACCCCTCCCTGTTGTTGAGTGGTGACTTCCACCCTCCCACCCTCTTCCAAAAGGCCCTTTTATCTCCTGCATAGTGCAACCTGCCTCCTCCCATTTCCGCCCTCCTCTGAGTTCTCCTGGTAGAATTGCTGGGCCTAAGACCTGGGAAATGTCCACGCACTGGGGAGTGAACACCCCTTCTCTCTGCCTTAAGAGGCCAACTGTATCTCAGAGGTAGGAAGCAGGGGTGGTGCAGGGAGGGGTTCAAAGGAGAAGTGGGAAGGGAACGAGCCTCAGAGTGGTCACTCTGCAGGGACAGGAGTGACAGAGAGGGTCCCTGTCTCCTGGCCTGGGCTGCTGAACCATCAGACAGTTCTATGGCCCAGATTCTGGGGCCTCCCTGAAGGGCCAGGACCCTACTTCACGTCTCTGTGTGGGCGCTGTTGTCTGGAAGACCTAACCACCAATGTGGTTAGCACATTTATCCCCAACCTAGTCTTTGCTGGAATCCCTGCATTCTCACAAAACCCCTGCTGCCTGAAGCCCCCCGCCCCACTGGGCTGGAGCCCAGGGGCTGATAATGCCCACCTGGCATGGGGAGCCTCTAGCTCCTTTAATCCTCCGCCATCTATCTGGGGCATGACACATCCTGGCATTGACAGGGTCCCTGAGAGCCCTAGACCTAGACCCTGGGGGGCCTGATGAGGACCGGAAGGCCTTCCCCAAGCCTGCCGAGCCTCAGCATGGTGCCTAACATCGATTGTCAACTTCACAGGATCTCAGATCACCTAGGAGACGAATCTCCGCGTTAATCGAGAAGGGAAGATCCACCCTGAGTGTGGGCGGCACCGTCCCTCGAGCTGGGGCAGCACTCTGAATGAAAACCAGAAAGCCACCGCCCTCCAGCACTCATCTCTCCCCGCCCCCTGACTGGGCACAGTGTGGTGAGTGGCATGTAGCTCCTGCGGCCGTGACTGCCCCACTCCGACAAACTGCGCCCTCAAGCCACGCACCAGAGTAAGCTGTCATCTCCTTGTCTCGCCTTTGTCGGGTGCTTCGTCACGGCTGCATCTCAACACTGGAGCAGTACAACTCCAAGCTCCACTTCCAGCCACCTCTGCCACAGATTCTCCCTCAAAACCCAGGAGCGACTTGGGCAAGGGCTCATATCTGGCCTCCCAGGGCTACATCTGAACCTCTAAGAATGAGGCTTCCCAACCTGACTGAGAGCAAAACACGCATTGGCGACTGTGGGCCTGGGGTTGGTCACTGCAGGACCAGGTGTGATCCATGAGGAAGCTGTGCTTCCCACAGAGAGAAGGAAGGGGGCACAGACTTGATGGGCAGGATGAGGCACGCAAGAAGTGGGGCCACAGCCACAAGGTCCTCGACATTGGTTACTTATGTACTATGGCCAAACCAAAGACTCAAACTCAAAAGCCACTGAAACTTCACCTGAAGTGGGGAAGGCTTGTGTTTTCAGCATCGTTCACTGTACCTTTCCTGAGCCAGTAGACTTAAAGGTGACAATGTGTGTTGACAGCTGAGGCCCCACACACATCCCATAGTATACTGGTTCTGCCTTGTGGCAGAGATGGCTCCAGATCCCAGAAAGGGCTGGCAACCCGTGTCTTTCTTGATAGACCTGGAGAGGACGGAGGAGCTAGGGCAAGAGCAGCATCCATGAGGACTGGGATGGCATCCATCTGCAGCTCTGACCAACGCCAGGCTACATTCCCCTGGCACAAAGATGGCTCAGGGGTCCCTGTCCACCCGGTGTGGGCAGCAGTGCCCACAAGCTCCTAAAAATAAGCACCCGGTACCCTGCTGTCCTTCCACCTGGCCCTAGAGCATCCTTGCTTCCTCAGACTACCAGCTGGCTGGCTTCCCAGATGGGCAGGAGGCAGAGCTGAGCCAGCCTGGAATAGTTGCGACCCAGGCTTGTCCAACAGAAGAAGCACTGATTCTCCAGGGTTTCGGTATTCTCTGGGTCAACCACAGAGTCCACAGACCTGAGGTCTTGTGACAGTCCCAGACCTGGGTACTCAAGGACACTCAAATCCTTAAATACCTCATGGCCAAGAGAAATGCAAGGCTGATTTGAGCCCAGTATTGCAAACTGTAAGGGAGGCTTCCATAGACCCAGGGGCCCTTGGACAAGTGGCTACAAACTCTGGCTACTGGGGGAGGGCAGCTGAGGGTATGTGAGCTGGACTCCCTCATCCATACCCAAGCTGGCCCCTTCCTCTGGAGGCAGGCGTACAGATGAAAGCCAGGTCAAGGTCACCCTAGTCACCCCGGAGCCACCACTTCCTCAGACCTCCCCACTGGAGCACCTTCCTCTGAGGCCCACAGGGTCCCTGGTGTGGTGTGGGAAGAAAATAAAAATAAAAGTAAAAACTTTCTACTATACACAGTTTTCATCAGGAAGGCAGAGGCACATAGGGGCACCTCTATGATAAAGTGTTTGCTGTGTGGATCATTCCAGAATTCTGCATCTTCTTGAATTCTTGAGCTCTTAGACCAAGCACGTAGGGGCAGTTACCTCACCTTCAGACTCCATGATTGTTTTCCCTTGAACTTTGGCAGGCTGAAGTCAGGCTCTAATCTGGACCCAGCTTTCAGCCCCAAGTGTCCCAAACTTGGTGGGTATGTCCATATCACCTTTATGTTCCTCCTCCATTTCCCATCATTCTCTTCTTACCGATCAGCCTGTCACCTGCACTGACTTCCTGGCTTTGAAGCCTATAGCTATGTTTTCCTGCATGGGTCAGGATGAGTCTCTCTGTATGGCCTTGGATTCTGCCAAGGGTAAAGCAGGGGAGTCCAGGGAAACCAGGAGGACCAGTCCCTAATCAAGAGGGCAGAATGGAGCAGGCAGTCCTGGGCCAGGCCCCCATGAAGCTAACCATGAAACTGGACAAAACTGAGCCTGGCTCAGTGCTCTTCCAACCACATA
Source organism: Pachyuromys duprasi (assembly GCA_028658305.1). Lineage (NCBI taxonomy): Eukaryota > Metazoa > Chordata > Mammalia > Rodentia > Muridae > Pachyuromys > Pachyuromys duprasi. Next base: position 3,428,237 of record CM053746.1, on the reverse strand, counting down.
GCTCATGGCTCTGATCCCTAGCCAAATCCAAGAGCCCCACAGCAGCCTCAAACCCTGGCCATCTCAAACTGCATTGTCAAGACTGACTGACACCCAGCATGAACGCTTCCCCATGCCCTGTGTACACCCCATGTAAACACTCCATGTGACTTTACAGGACCTCTCACAAAGAGGCAGGGCCTATTTTCTTACTCCTGGTATTAGGGCCACTCTAAAGCCATAGCTTCGACATGGCTCCCTTCTGCTTTGAGGCTAGGGACCCTTTGCGTAAGCCTGCTGGGGGAAAAGTACATGAAGCCAATAGCTGCTGTCCAGGTCAGCCGGCTTCTGTCCACCCACCAGCAGCCCACAGATGCATGAGTAAGCCCAGCTGAGGCCTCTGGTGCACTGCCCAGGTCAGCAGAAATACCTGGTTCAAAATCAAAAATAAACTGTCATTGCAAGCTACAGAGGTTTGGGGCTCGCTAGTTACACAGCAGTAGCTAGCTGGTACACCCTCTCCCACAAAGCACAGAGACCTGGAACTCCATCCCACTCATAGTATCAGCAAAATCCCATGGCGAACGTCATTCTCCAGGGTTTATAATTGAGTTACTTGGTGAGGCCTTTGGTTTTTTTTTTCTTTTAACGCATCTTCAATCTGAAAGAGCAGATGCACTTCAGAGCACTCCTGCTGAGCTCTCAGAAGCATCCGTCCTGTTGGGGGCCGTGTCCTCGTGTAACTTTTCAGATGTGAAAAACGGGACATTTTCCCTCAACAGCAGCCGTGACGCCTGAGTGTGGGAGAGACGCGACGCGGCGGTGGCTGTGCCTTTCACGGCTTGGGCTTCGCATCTGTGCAAGGCTGGTGGTTCTTATCTGAATTCTAAGCACAAATAAACTTATTTAAAAATAACTGGGAAAATTCCATGCTGGAGGAGGGGAAAAAACAGAAAAAAAAAAAAACCTTCACTGCAGCAGATGCAGAAACAGAGCAAAATCATTCCAGACGAGCACAGGGGTGCTCCACCCCAAGGTCCCCAAGGTGGGACTCGCGGTGCCCTTAGACCACCCATCCTCCAGGACAAAAGCAAGATGCCGAGCGAAGAGGAAGGCGCCCAGCTGGCGGGCGGCTGGCACTGGGGCCTGGCCCTGTGGAGCTGTTCCGGTGCGGCACCGCAGAGCTAGCAGGGCATCTGTGTTCCGGGGGAAACTCCAGGGAGCCACAGAGAAGCAGGAACACACCCCCATCTGTGTCAGCCTGATCCTGGCTCTGTCCTTGCTGCCAGAGCCAGGGAGGACAGGGCACTCATGCTTCCTCGAGAGAAGCCCAGACCTGTTAGCCATACTTGGGAGACGGTTGGACTGTGTTGTCCACAGACTACAGAGGCTACTTGGCAATGCCCCTCGACAGAACTCACCCAGTCCAGAGAGGTCCCTGCTGTGGAGCAGAGGTTCTCCCAAAGCTTCCCTGACACACGCCAACAGCTGAGGGAGCCACAGAACCCTGCCCAGGTCCACGTGAAGGCAGGGAGACTGTGCGAGCACATGGAAAGGACCCGTGGGCGGAAAGGGGAACCTCACTCCTGGGAGTGGGTCTTGAGTCATGTGTGAGAGCTCCAGGTGGGACTCGGGCTCGGGCTGTGGACCACTCAGCCCCACTCTGGAGCTCACAGGGATGCTCACAGAGAAATGTTGACCCTTACCCTGGGCATCCTTGGCACCAAATCCTTCCTAGCCAAGTCAGGAAGCCAAACTCGTCCTTGCCACAGCCAGGAAAATAAGATGATGATGATGATGATGATGATGATGATAATGATAATAATAATAATAAAATTATTCTCACTCAGGTGCAGCCTCTCTTCCCCCGGCTTGAGTCATCCCAGGCCAGGGATGGTTCAACAGTATTAAATGGAAAATTCCAGACATAAGTAACTACGAAGTACCCAGCTCTGTGGCACCTGAGTGACGAGCTCACACTTTCTCCAGCTCTATCCCACGCAGTCCTGGACTCCTTCCTACGTCCGGAGCACCTGATCTGCACGCGCTGCCCATGGATTTCCTCACAGTCACCTAGGCCGTGAGAGCCGCCATGTGGGAGTGATAATGTTTGTGTTTAGAAACCCTTACTCCACTAAAACCTCAAAGCGGGTGAGAGTGATGGCTTGTCACACAAATGTGAGGGCCTGAGTTTGCTCCTCGTCACCTGTGTAAAGGGCCAAGCATGGTGGCACACTCTTGTAACCCCGGCACTGAGGAAGCAGAAACAAGGGTACCCCCTCAGACTCATGTGCCAGGTCAGCTGCCTGGCTCCAGGTTCAGTGAGATCCGTCTCAAAACCAAACTGGATGGTTCCTGAGGAGTGGTGCCTAAGATGGCAGGTTTGCAAACGCATGTGTTTGCACACAGGCAGGCACACACACACATACGCGCCAAAGCCCAAGAGTAGAGAAGCCAGCAGTTGGATCATAGTTTTGCTATTGTATGGCAGTGTTCTTCTCTGTGTCTCACTGAAGAATCAGGCCGAAAGCGACACCTGGTAATATACATCTGTACCCCTAACTGTAACCCACCTTTAACCCCATTTGTAGTCCCACATGTAATCCAACCTGTAACCCACCTGTAGCACCACCTGTAACCCAACCTGTAACCCACCTGTGATCCCACCTGTAACCCACCTATATTCCCACCTGTAGCCCAACCTGTAACCCCATCAATAACCCCACCTGCAATCCCGCCTGGAACCCTACCCATAAACCCAGGATTTAGAAAGTAGGGAAAGGAGGGTTAGAATTTAGGACAAACCTTGGTTACATAGAGATGCCAGCCTGGGTATTGTAGGTGGTCACAAGATAGACAAATAGACAGGCCGACAAGAAAGGAGATGTAGTGTACCCAGGGCTCTCTGAGACCCCAGGCCTTAGACCCACCCCATGGCTGAGAGTGGACTTCTCGCTGCAGTGTCAATCTCTTGACATACTCCTTCCCTGGCATTACACAGGAACCATCAAGCAGAGTGTTGTTTCATTCATCCTTGACCAGTGTGGTTGGCATCCTGAGAAGTGAGCCTGTGCTGGTGGAACCCCATCCTTCCAGCACCCTGTCCTGAGCTCGGACCACAGACCATGGGCTTCACGTAGTGAGGAGCTTCTCTGGGTGCTGGAGGCCAGGGTCTGGACCCCAAGGCTCATTCCACAGGGCTGCTCCTTCTACGCGCCCAGAGAAGGTCCCTAACTGTGAGCAGTCTTCGGCTGACCACCTTTCTTTCCCTCTGTGTATCCGTGTCCTCACACCCCCTTATTATAAGGACACATCCCGCCAACAGCCTTGACTCCAGTCACCTCTGTAAAGTACCTGCCTCCAAATAAGGTCACATTCAGAGAGACGGGATTAGAGCCTCAACAAGTCTTTGGAGGGACACTTCAAGTCCTCACCATCCTCTTCCATCCCAGTATCCCCAGGCCCCAGTGCCCCACAGTGCCGACTCTTCACAGAAGGGAGCTGCAGTCCCTAGCATCCTTACACTGTGTCTCCTGCCATCCCTAGCCATGCCACCTAAGCCTCTGTCCATCCAGGCCAGGGTGGAAGAGGGGGCAGAGGAGGAGAGGAGGGGAAGGGAAGAGAGAAGGAGGGCAGGAGAGGGGTCACAGGGACGGTGGGGCAGGGCACATGGTTCCTGGTGAAGGGCCAGGGCTACTGGACGCCACGGGCGGGAGAAGTGTGGGCTTAGAAGTGTTTTCTGGTCACTTCAGTTTGTCTTGTCTTAGCCCCGCCCCCAAAGTCACACCTACTCCTAGTTCTCTGACAAGGGTGCACAGAAGAGGGGCCCAGAACAGACATGCCCAGGCTCCTCGCTTAGAATGTGTGGGGAGCATTTAAAAGCAGTGCTAGGGTAAAAGGGAAGCCGAGACCCCCCCCAGGGGAGGGGGCGGCAGGAGCCTGGGAGTGTGAGAACTCCTGTTTGTTCAGGAGGCAAATGAGAGTCTGTGCCAAATTCGCTCTTCACAAGCACAGACAGGTTTCCAAAATCAGTCATTGCCAAGTTTGGGGCTGCCCTTCCAGCCCCTCAGCTGGAAAAACACACCTGACAGACAGCTATAGTCCAGGGTTGCCCCATCTCACAGGACCTCCCTGCCAGGGTGGGCTAGGAGACCATTCCTCCAGGAGAGGATTCTGGTGAAGGTCACTCTTGAGGAGTTGAAACGCAGGTGGTGCAGGTATGGGGCTGTCCACCTGTCTCACCAGATGCTCTGTGCCTGATCCTCGGAGTCCACTGATCCTTTCTAACCAGAAGAGACAGAAAACACCAGGAGCACTGGCACAGGCCTGGCAGAAAACTTCTCTGTAGACCAGCTCTGTCAGAGAAAAGGGCGTCAGGAACAGTGGGGTGCCCAAGCCCCAGAGCTCAAGGCCACCTTTTTAAAGCCTCTGGGAGCTCAGGATTATTGCGGACCTCGCTAGCACCTGCCCTTCCACAGCACAGAGAGTCAGTGGGCAGCTTGCCTTTCCCTTCTGATACCTGGGATAGTATCCTTCAAGTGTCTACCATGCTGCCGGGGCCTGTGGCAATAGGGAATTGTCCTCTGTCTTTCCTGTCCCCAGAAGTACCCAGAAAAGGTCTGCCATGAGTGAAGATCTGGGAGACACCCACAGACCCTGGGGACTGGACATCCAGTGACATGTGCCCCCAGCAGCTTAGGTATAGCTAGAGACTGGGACATTGGACATCATTGCTGAGTGAGCCCGTCTTCCTGGGGGCTTCCTTCGTCTTGCCTGGGTACCACAACCAATCTGTCATTGCAGGAGTCTTGAGGACAGACACACACCACCTCCAGGAGAGACCTGCGCTAGATAGAAACGCTGTCTGTGGCCTCTGTTGTATAGTCTATGAAGGACTCGCCCAAAGTGCAGGACCGTGAGGTCACGGGGAGGAAAGCATGGGGGCTGTCTTGTACCTCCATCCCTGCCCACGCCTTCCTTTCTGCTTCCCGCTCAAGAAAAGCACGCTCATCCGGGATATTCTCACAACTAGGAACCTTTGAGGGATCACACAGCGTCCTGTCTGCCCTCACTTCCTCTGCCCTCTCCTCCTGTGGCTCTCACCTACTCTTGCCCACCCCACAACGTTACGCCCCTCGCCCCGTGCTTCCCTCCTCATCCACAGCGTGCTGAGAAGCGGGACAACCGGAGATGTGGACCCTACTCCCTGGGGGTAGCTTCCAGACACAGCAGTGGTGCAGGCAGCGCTGGGGGAGGGGAGAGAGCACGGGTTCTCGGTCAGGACCTCAGTGTGGGCAGGGCACCTTGGCAGGCCCCACAGAACCTGAGCCAGCTGCTGCTGCCCAGCTCCTGTACTGACCAGGCTGCCGAGGCCTGCCCTGCCTGCCCTGCTGCTGAGGCTTCCTGCCTGCTTCCCCTCGGCTCTTTTGTTCACACCAAGTCTCCATTGTTTCTGAACACTGCTTCACGCGTGCGTGTTCGCACATGCGTGTCAAGTTTTATTCCAATCCTTAAATGAGGTCTTGGCTGAGAATCTACGATTCCCCGGTGGCCTCAATCTTGCAAAGATTGCTTTTTTAACGCTGTTAGGCCTTAATTCTAACAGGCCTCCTCTCCATTACCGAACCGGGTCACTTTGCCCTGACACGGCCAGAAAATCTTCCATCGAGAGAGGAGGCAGGGCCTGGGAGGGAGGGCGCAGGAGCCTGGAGAACCTCGCTCGGAACCCCCCTTAATTCGATGAAATTCTAGAATGATCTAATTTCTGGGAGTGACTGTGGCCTGATTGCTGTGGATAACTTCATGATGTGATTCGCTCTCCGGCAAACACTCGTTTTCTTTTTTCTGTCTGGGTTTTCAAGCAACAGGACGAAGAAGAGGAAGCACAGACTCCCCTGCTACACCTGGCTTGAGTTCAAGTCCCAGGCGTGAACAGAAGGTCATCTGTCCTGGCCCAGTGCCTGTCCCCCCGTGGCAGGTCCGGTCTTGAGGGCCAGGAGAGGAAATTGAGAGAGGGCAACAGCCGCGGGTTCCAGGAAAGCAGATGCCTGCAGAACCCGAGGGCCCGGAGACAGAGCATCCCAGAGTCCTTCTATCAACCTCCTCCCCCGTCACAGGCTTCAAAGCTCGAGGGGCAGAGAGGAAGCATGAGGGAGAGGGAAATGACCATATCACTGTTCACATTCCCAGGACCAAAGTCCCCACCAACGTCCCTGCACCCAAAACACAGTATATGTGCCAGAGAGGTTAGGAGTCACGGCCCTGCTCACTGCTAGTCACTGGGATTAGAAGGGATCGTGGAACCTAAGCACCGAGGCCAGGCCAGAACATCATGGGGAGATAACTTAGCCAGTAAAAACACTTGCCTCAAAAGCATGAGGACTGGGGTTCAAGCCCTGTGTCCTGTGCAAAACGCCAGGCCTGATGGCATGTACCTATAATCCCAGATCTGGAGAGGGAGGGGCAGGAGGCTCTCTTGCACTTGAGAGCCAGACAATCTAGTCTGATCAGTGAGCCCACAGCCAGTGAGAAGAAAACAGATGGCGTTCATGAGAATGACACCAGAGGTCACCCTCTGACCTCCGCATGCACACACACTCACTAGCACACACCTGCACAAACACCAACACAGCCAGTTTCAAAACCTGTGAGAGCTGTAAAGACTAAAGGAGGAAACCTAGAAGCAACAGCTTCGTTCTAGAAGGTTCTAAATGGGGCTGTGTAGAGGACCTGACGCTGGCAACAGAGACAAAGGCTCAGACACACAGCTCTCACTCTCAGGAAGCAACTGCTGTGGGCCCCAGCCCGGCATTAACTGGGTAAATTTTCACCAATAAATGTTAACCAGGTGTCAAACAGGTGCTAGCAGGTGTCAAGCAGGTGTTAGCCAGGCCCCCTTCTGCAGACCAATCTAATAGGTGTCTTTGGTGAGCCTCAGCCTTCCTACGCCACGGCACTGCCACTCGGCCCCAAGCTTAGGGGCTTGCTCAAGGGGCATCACAAGGGTCTCACTCCCATCACCGAGCCTGTGAGACCTGACAGCCTCCCGGGAGGGCAGTGTGACAATGGTCAGTGTTCTACATATAAAGATGTAAATGGGTGTGGCACCAAAGGCCATGCTTCAAGCTTTCTACCAAGGAACGCTATGTCCAGCCTCAGGTTCTAATTTCTGGAGGCCAAAGCAGGCAGGCAGTACCAGGCCTTCGAGGGAGACATGAGGAAGATCTCAGCACTGCCATCCTCAGCTTACTCCACAGCCCTCGGAACCACACCGGAACCGCCAGGATTTCCACATGCCATTCCTTCTAACTGTTGATCCCCTGTGGCTGTCCCACACTTGCTGGAGGGAGGGTGCTCACTGTATCTCTGAGGAGGACCTCAAACTGTGTTACACCAGCACATGCACTGGCCAAGACTGAGTGGCAAAAACCTCAGCAAAGGATGTACCACCAAGACCAGCAATGACCCTGCCCATCCCCTCCAGAATAACAACACTACTGCTGCCTGGGAGCATCAGCATGGAAGATAGAAACAGCCCCCCCCCCCCGCAAAAAACAAAACAAAACAAAAAACAGTAAAATAAAGACAGCCCAATGCCGCAACCAAGAGGTAACTTCAACTAGGATGGAAGGCTCAAACACCAAGACACGCATGACCTCCCAGAGCAGAGCCCACCCTGCAGGCTGGACACCTTTTCCCTCAACTGGGCTCCAAGTGTCCCCAGCCCGGAATCTTCTCACTTGGCAGCTGTGTCTGTGGAGCATCAATCAGGTGCAGGGCACGGAAGTACCCCGATACAAGATGAAGTCAGGACCCTGCACACTGATCCCAGGTCTGAGTGTGAAAGCGCGGAGAATGCTCTCTTCCCTTTCATAGCTGCCCTTCTGCAGCCATCGCAGACGCTGCACAAAGACCACTCCACAGACAGCATCCTGTCATGCTTTGAACTCTGCCCTATGATGAACATGTGCAGAGGACCCCTTGTGGAGGACGGTGTGCCAACCAGACAATGAAGGAATGACATGGACCTTCAGTGCACATGGACTGTTCATCCCAGAAACCTTTGCAGAGGGAGGGTAAGGTTGCAGACCCTGGCCTGTGGGGCAGAGAATCTTAAATCCTGCAAAAAACATAATCACTGAGACCAACCTGGTAACGGAGACATCCGCAGCACATGCACAGGCTAAATATAAATAGTATTGATTTGTCTGCCATCTTGAATTAGCCATTCTACTTCTGTACTCCATCAGCATCAATAACCATGAGCCAATTCCCCAAAGAAGGGATTGCTGCAGTCAGTCCCCATGGTGTGGACCTAGAATTTCTGGATAGCTTCCAGAACATCCTCAGCATCATCTTGAATAATCCAGAACCTTCCAGGTCAACCCGGCACCATCCTGGCCCTGCTCTTCTCCTTCATCTGCTCCTCACTCTAAACCCAGCAAAGGGAGCCAGCTCACAGACCTGAGGACTCCTTCTCTTTGTAAGTGCCCTCTGTTTGGCAGCTGACCCTGGCTCCAGCATGATTTATTCACACACTCCCAAGCTCGTGTGCAGGGATGACCATACGGAAACGGTCATATATGGCTGGCTGCTCCTACAGGCTATCCCACCGTGCCACTGGGTAGACTTGAGACCCACTTCCTCTCCAGATCAGAAGTCTAAGTAGCTTCCCTATGGATCAGCAGGTGCCTTGCTCCTGTGGTGGCTTCTTATCCAGGCTCCATTCTTCTGACCAGAAGCCTGTAGTACCCAGCAGCACCAGGCTTTCATACCAGCAGATCCCACGAGCCACTAAAGATGGGAAGATCAGGGACAAGACATCCCACAGGGCTGCTCGCCAGAGAGCCAGGTAGGACCGATCGGGTTCAAAGGCCACCAATGGCCCCATCCAGCCCTTAGAATCCCACTAAGACTGAGACTGGAGAGCTTTGGGGTGCTCTGGGGAAAGCAGGACTCTGCCACGGCTCCTGCCTGCCGCTTGCTAACAAGCTAAAGAGACAGGTGCACAAACACCCACCCAATCTGTCACCTTCCATTTTTCTTCACCAGTGCCGAATTCAGCTCCCAGAAAAGAGTGCTGAGGACAGCCACCTGTGAGGAAGGCCTTGTGTGTCCGCCCTACAGATGTCCTCTGTGGCTACTGTCCTGCGCACAGCCACGACTCAGGTACTGCCTCCCTGTGATGGGTGCCACACACCAGTCCAGACCTTCCCATTGCTGTGGTCATTTATTTGGCCTAATGAGCACTTCCCAGCATGCTCCAGGAGATACACACAAGTCAGCTTGGGCCTCGGTCTCCCACCTGCCGGCCTCAGCACATACACAGCCCAACTGTTTCCTCAAGAAAGTGCTGCCTGATGGCATGGGTGTGCACATTTGCCAAAATGGCGAATTGAGAGTATGTTCACTGCCCGGCTCCGAAGTGTCCCTGCTGAGGAGAAGCAAGGCTGGCCCAAGTAGAAACAGGAGCCTACTGGCCCAACGGTACCCAGAGAAGCTCAGGTTTGCACTAGGAATGAGTGAGGGCTGGCTGCTGAGAAGACAAGAGGGATACGATCTTTGGCACGCTTGGAGAAGGGTTTTGGTGCTGGGCCAGCTCAGGGAACAGAAACAAGAGTCGCACCCCAAGCCCCTCTATAGTCTCCACCAATGTGTGGCCTCGAAGCTCAAGCACCCACCGTGAGGAGGGATGGGGTGCCCTAGCAATGCAGTGAGGTAAGAAGACTAGAAAGGGATTTACATGGGAGCCCAGGTAATGCTCTTGTTTGTCACCTAAGTCCCCCCCGGGAATGTGTCCCCTGGTTCCAGCTGTTGTGCCCACTATCATAGCACTCCGCTGAGTGTCTCATATAGGCTGGGAGAAGGTCAGCCTCGCCCTGTGCTCAACAGGAAACATGCGACTGCCCCCACAGGCTCCTGGGCTACAGAGTCCCCAAAAGTGGCCAGCCATCTATCCCTACAGGTTTGGGGGCAGCCAGATGCCATGACACGGCACACAGGCAAGTACTGCGTGCAGCTGGCCTCTTCTCCACGTGGCTGGTCACATAGGTATTGTATGTGGTTTACGGTCATGTGTGATGACACACCATGAATGCCCCAGGCTCCACACTGAGCCTCAGCAGACAGGATCATAAGGTCTTGTACAGGAAGAAGCTAATACAAAGGGGTCCTGTTTGGCTTGTTCTGCCTACGCCTCCCTCTTTCTGCTTTCCTTCACACCCACCTCCCCACAAAATGGCCTGGTCAGAGAGCACTGCCTCCACACAGCTTCACAGCAGGCCTGCTGGAGCAAGCCAACAGGTGTGAGGTACCTAGGTACTACCCTGGCAGGGACAACCAGGCCCAAGGAAGTGCCAGGGAGCAGAGCCAGCACAGACAGCCACGCGCAGGCACACCAGCCTGTGGTTAGAGGCCTTAACTTAGTTCTCTTGGCTATAATTATTTGAGCGTGGGAGACCACTTCTGTCTCCAGAACCTCACGCTCCGTGGTCCTGGAAAATCCCCATCCTCCAGTTCCTCCCTGCATGCCACAGCTCCACAGGAACAGATGAAGGAGGTCTGGAAGAAGGGCTTAATTCCTACCCGATGGCTTCCCTCAGAACAAGAGAGACCAGGGCACTTCACAGGCCTTGGAAGTAACCATGGCAACGTGGCGGAGTTTAAAACAATAAGTTTGTGAGTTTAGGGTTCTTCAGTGCTCCGGTGGCTCAGGTGCTAGCCTTCCTTAAGATGACAGCGCCCCCAAATAACACACCGAGGAGTGCTGCGGGGACAGTGTCCGAGGAAGTACCTCTAGACAGCTCGCCCCATTGACTTCAGCAGAGCTTCACCTTGTCCCCAGACAGACAGACACACACACACCAAAATAAAAACCAACAAACAAAAAACAACCGAGTACTACTGGGATAGGGATATGACTCAGTTGGGGGAGTGTCTACCCAGCACGCGTGGAGCCTTGGGCTCAGTCCTTAGCAACACATCAACCAGTTAGGGTGGCACATGCTTGTAATTCAAGGACCTGGAAGGTAGAGGTAGGAGGATCAGAAGTTCAAGGTCATCCTCAGCTAAAGCTCTAGTTACAGCACAGCCTGGTATATCAAACTGTACAGACAAACAAATACTTTGAACACCTGGACCACGGGAAGGGTCCAGGTGGGCTGAGCGGAGGTAACTGTGGGCCCCTGTCCTAGAACCACCCCTCTCTGAGCAGGGGACAGCTGGAAGATGTACTTGAAGAACAGCCTCCTGCCTGCAGATGTCCATCCCTCACAAGCACACACACACACACACACACGTGTCAGCATGTACACCGCCATTGCTCACCAAGAGAGACTGCCGTAGCACGTGCCACTGACGTGCGACCTCCTTGGTGGCCGCAGTGTCCGTGGCACAACAGTGGCAGGGCACAGCCCACCCTCGTCTGCACCCCACGTGCAGAGTTTATTACGCGTTGACTCCGGGGGACAGAACAGCCTGTGTCATGGCTGCTTTGGTGGCTAAGGCTGGGGCTGTGAAAGGCAGAAGGACTCTTTTTTAAAGGAAGAAAAATCCTAAATGGCCCTTTCAGCCTTTCGGCGCACATAATTGTAGTATCCAAGTTAATGAAAGGCCTGGCCTGCTGGCTGGCTGAATAACCACTAATGCCACAGCCCGGGCCTCCTTGGGCCTCCTCGTGGAAAGCAGACCACAGTGGGGTGGCGGGAGGGGCGGGGAAGGAGGAGGGGAACACTCGGAATAGAGAGCGCTTCCAGGAACGACAAGTCTCCCACGCGGGATCATATCGGCAATTAGCCGGTGGGAGGCCCTCGGAGCGCTGGCATCTCCTCACCACAAAGACGAAGTTTCCTTGAGGAACCTGCCAGCATCTTCAAGGCACTGAAATAACACAGAGAACAAATGAAGAAGAATGACTGTGGGGTTTGGCCGCTGCTTAGAAGTCCAATGCCTGGCAGTCCAGCAGAGGGCCATGAGGTTCAGACACGAGGTCGAGAGGATCCAAGAAGTGAGCGTGCGCTTATACATATATGCAGGACATGATATATGTGCAAGTGAGGGCACGAACATGCAAGTGTTTGTACATGTGTGCATCCCAACAATGAGGATACATGTCCTCAAATCTGCACACACACACACACACATACGTGCCTTTACACACCTAGCTATGCACATACGTCCTGGAGTCCGATCTTTCATATTGGCCAGATGCAAAGAATAAACACATTGTAACAGTGATACTGGGAATTTACCCCTAAGTCCTCCAAAATGAACCACATTTTGGAGCCTAGTTCTGACAAAGCTTAGAGTATGTCTGTCTCCTGCACAGTCTTCTGGAATCCTCCATCCCATGCCAGAGGAGGATCCTGCCTAAAGGCCCTGGGACGCAGTCTGGCACAGCTGTCTAAGCAGAGGTGACCGATTTATTCCAACCCTCCTGCCTCTTAACAGCCTCGCTCTCCTCCAAGCCTGCACCGCTTTAATTGTCCATCACGCAGGGCAGGGAGGACCCGTAAATCTTTCCTCCCAGCTGCTTGACCTCCAACAGCTACCCAGCCCCCTCACACGATCTCACCTGGAGAGCTGGCTTGGAAGCACAGAGAGAAATGGGGACCAAGCATCAGAGGACACGGTGGCTGGAGGGTCACAGACAGGGAGCTCAGCTGCTGCAGGGCAGCGCTGCAGCTGGAGTCGGAGTCAGGGCCTCTGCTTCAAGGGTGCTGGCCGGATCTGGCTGGTGCAGCACCCTCAGAATACCCCAGGAAAGAAGAGCGGACCCTGAGGTACCCCAGGGCTCCCTGGGCTGGATGCAAAGCTGAACAGCCTCGAGGGGAAACACCTGCAGGTTTCTCTGCTCATGGTGGGAAGGGGACCTGACAGCGATCCAAAGACCTCTCCGGCGGGCCCGGGGATCTGTGCGCCTGGAGGCCCTGCCACGGAGTCTCAGGCTACCCCCTTTCCCTCCAGCAGCCCAGATATGCACTAACGTGTCGCAAAGACTCCTTTCTCGCCTTCATTTTTCTCGCCTTCATTCTAGCTTAGGGAAAGCCACCGCTGGGGCCTGCAGTTTTCCAAGGCAGGTCTTGTGTGTCTTGTTGGATTTGATGGAAACATACCAAGGAAGGGGCAGAAATGAATTCCCTGGAAGGCAGGCAGGTTGACCACTCCTGAGGAAGAAAACGAGTCTGTGGAAGAGACTCGTCTTCAACATACAAAACCTGACCCCACTGTTTAGTCCTGTCTGCTCTGTGGCGATCTTTGCTTCAAAGGGGAAGTTCAGCCTAAGGGCTGGCACCCCTGCAGCACCATTTGCTGCTGAAGCATGGATGGCGCAGAAAAGCCAAGGCCAGTGTCCACAATGCAACCATCACAGAGACACGCATGCTCTAACTTAAGGCAAGCTAGACTGGGTCCCTGCCAGGGGTGGTGGTGCACAGTGCAAAGAATCTGTTTGTTCTTCTATGTATCTGTACACATGTATGTGTAATCCAAAGGACGGCTTCAGGTGCCCTCCTCCACAACGCTGCCCACCTCCTTTGGAACAGGCTCTCTCCCTGGCCTGGAGTTTGCCAATTAGGATAGAATGGCTGGCCAGTGCGCCCCAGGGTCCTTCTGTCTCCCCATCACTGGGTTCCAACCTCCTGCCACCAAGCCCAGCTAATTACATGCATTCCAGGGTTTGACCTTGGGTTCTTGTGCGAGTGACTTAGCAGCTGAGCCACCTCTCCAGCCCCTATCTGTCTTTCCTAAGTGTCCTGGGGTGAGGTGTGCAGCCAGAAAGACAAAAATACACGCTGGCAGACAGCCCTCTGATGGTCATCAGACCCTATAGCCAGAGCTTTACAGGTCAGAGAAAGAACAGCGCCCCCACAACCAGCACATCGCCCCCCTGCGGCTTCTGCCCCTGCCCTCCAGGCACCACTGAAGGCAGGCAGCTGTCTTGGTATCAGGCGAGCTGCCTCGTGGGCTGTCAAGGAGTGTTGATTACAATACTATGCCGCTGACAACCATAATTCTCACCTTAAGTTCCTCTCCCTTCTGCTAAGATTCCAAAGTACTTGACTAATGTACCCTCAGACAGCACCGCCTCGAGGCCCCATTACAGGCCCTTAGAGGGAAGGCATGGGGACTAGCTTGAGATCCTGTGCCCACCTGCAGTGCGCCAGCAGCCTGTGCAGGCAGCCCCGAGGGCCTGGCTCCCTGCATCAGGCCCCCGAGCCGAGCTTAATGGCCTCTCCTCGGTGAGGAAGAGTCGCTGTCTCAGGGAGGCGGGCAGGCTCTCTGTTTATTTCTAATGGCTCTAACAGAGCTATGCCTTGCTTTTCTCCTGTGCTGAGTCCTGAGACCCTGAAAACATTTCCATGTCGGGGGTGGGGTGAGGTGAATTCACTTGGGAGGAAAATACCGCAGCAGCAACTCACAGGCTCAACAGGACTCCAGGATGCTGGGATGGCCATCACGATACAGCTTCCTCCCCGCTGGCCACGACCAGCACCCCATCTCCATACAAAACCTAGTGCCCAGCTCCAGAAGTGGTGGCATGGGGCACATCCAGAGAACACACCAGGGGACAGGCAGGAGCTCAGGCCCTTGGACACCGTGTCCAGAGTGACCCCTAATACACAGGCCATCAGGCAGGACCTCATATTTTCTGCCCAGCCACAGGGTTCCCCCTGAACCTGATCTGCCCCTGAGGGGTCACCGGCATCTCTACCTCACCAACACTGTAAAGCTGGGCATTCTGTCCTGTCACCTGTGACATCACCTAGACCTGCTGGTAAACAGCATCACCTTGTAATCAGGAAACGATTCTGAAGCTGTCCCCGCATCCCTCATGTGACCCCGGCGCATGCTTTCTCCTCTTTTACCTCCGCACAAGTCGGTGCCTCCCACACAGAGGGGGTGGTAAAGCCAGTCTGCACTAACGAGAGCCAGTCTCAGCTTAGCAGCGGCGGTCTCAGTGAGTACCCTGGATGATGTGGTCGGCAAGCTTGTGTCCCCTCCCCTAACAGGCTGCAGCCAACCAGTCGGGGCCAGCACACTGTCCCTGCACAGACCACAGCACCGCTGTGAGAGGCTGTACGGGCCATCTCCCACCGGCTCTGAGGTCTTACAAAAAGTGGTTCGTGCCCAGCTTTGCTTATCCCAGGGACTGTGTTCTCCTTCAGTGTCCATCTAACTGTCCAAGTGACAGGTGGTTTTTTTCCTTCTTTTTCCATTTTCATGTGTATGTGGTGCTCATGTGTGCATGCTTGTGTGTGGAGGGGGCACATGTGTGGTGTGGGTGAAAGCCGTATATAGGCCTAAGGTCCATGTCTAGATCATTCTTCCAGAGTATTCACTAAGTCACAGCCTCTCAGTCAAACCCAGAGCTCAAAATATGGCTAGTCTCCATAGTCAGCTTGTTCTGAGGATCGCCTGCCTCTGCTTCCTGAGGCTGAAATTACAGCAGGCTCCCATACCCACCCAGAATTTTACATGGGTTCTGAGGCACTGAACCCAGGCCCTCACATTTGCATGGCAAGCTCTTTAACCGCTGAGCCATCTCTCCAGCCCAAGAAGCGATTCTTTGAGCTGCCTAACCGTCCGATCTCAAGGGAAGGACCATTAGTGAAGGGTTAGCTTCTGAGGCTAACAGGATCAGTAACAGAGATGGCTTGTGAGTTGGGACACCAGGGGAGGCCATGAGCAGCTTCTGTCCTCACTCTCCTCTCTGACCGCAGATCTCAGGCTGATGGCAACTCGGGGCCTGCACAATGTGTGGCATCCTCCTTGGGGCCTGCACAGCGTGTGGCAGCCCCTGTGAACTGCGGCGAGGTCACCCTGAGCCCTGGAGGTGTGGGCCCACGGCAGAGGACTTGCCTGGCACATGTAAGACCCTGTCTCTGCCCCCAGAACTGCAAATTTAATGTGGTTTTTAAGCCATCCTCATGCCTCTCTGAGGGGAGCAGAGTGAGCAAGCCCTTTGCACTGCCACAAACATCGATAATGAAGAGGGGCGAGAGGCAGCAGGCACCAGCGGGCACTTCAGTTCAGGCCCTGGATGTTCCCTGGCACCTAATTCCTAAGGAGAAAGTTCCAGAAAAAAAGAGGGAGAACTTCCACCAGGCAGTGGTGACATGCACTTTTAGTCCCAGCACTAACATGGAGGCAGAGGTGGATCTCTGAGTTCAAGACCAGCCTGGTTTATAGAGTTCCAGCACAGACAGAGCTACACACACACACACACACGAGAGAGAGAGAGAATTTCCTCCCCCTTTAATTTGGTGAACAAACCACTTATCTAAATCCAATAAGAATATCGAAATTATTAAAGTTTAGTGAGAAAGTATTTGATCTTTGTTTACTTTTATTGCTTTTAATTATTCATATCTGTGGGGAGTCATATGCATGCACACGTGGATGCCCAGGAAGCCTGGAGGTGGCTGGTGTCCCTAGAGCTGGAAGTACAGGCGGTTGTGGGTTGTCTGAGATAGGTGCTGGGAATTGAACTCAGGCCATCTCTAAGCCCAGTTTTCATTCTTAACTGCTGAGCCATCTCTCTAGCCCCAAGAAATCTTGTTTCAAACTGAATCCACCTTTTAAAAATTATTTTAATATTTTATGTGTATGGATGCTTTGCCTGCATATGTTTGTGCACCGTATGTATACAGTGCTCTCAGAGGCCAGAAGAGGGCATTGGGTCCTCCGGGACTGGAGTTGCAGACAGTATGAGCCACTGTGCAGGTGCTGAGAATTGAGCTCTGGTCCCCTAGATTAGGCAGTGCCCTGTGCCACTTTCAACCATTTCTCTAGCCCTGTCCTTTTTAAACACATGCAAAGCTCATGTCTTTGGGCTTCAGTGGATTTTATAGAGAGCCTCAGTGGGAAGAGCTGGCAGTCTGTCTGTCCTCATCCCACTTGTCTAAGAGAAACTGCTTCTGCCCAGCGCATGAGTCGTTGCTTTCCTGGTCCGACAAGACAAGGACACATCGATGAACAGAGCCATAGCCCTTGGTGCCCGACCCACCCACAGACATCTGAATGGATCTCAGGTCTGCACACAACTGTCTCAGCCGCCCAGCAGCAAAGAAGCAGGGTGAGGGCACACATTAGGTTTTGCTTATTTAGGGGGAAATTTTAAAGCAAGACCAGGTGCTTGAGAGAAAGAGAGAGAGAGAGAGAGAGAGAGAGAGAGAGAGCACCGAGGGTCCACCTCTGGTACAAAAGGTCACTTCATAGTCTCAGCTGCCCTTCCCCCACTGGGCCAAGGAAGGAAAACTACAGACGCAGGCAGTTTCCTGTAAAGGGCTGCTTTCTTTAAAAAGCTACGTGATGGTTTCAATTGAGATGCTCTCAACTGAATTATTTGGTCCCTAACTGGTGGCACCATTTGGGGAAGTTTAGGAGGCGTGGCCTTGTGGGAGGAAGGATGTCACTGAGGGCGGGTTTTGAGAGCCTCTCTGCTTCCTTCGTACAGTCCAAGGTATGAGCCTTCGGCTTCCTGCTCCTGCCTTGACGCCTTGGCTCCACCATCATGGACTCCCGCCCAGGCAGCAGACTAACGGCATGCAGAGACTGCACGCTCGGAGCACATGTAGGGCGAACAGTGGCCCTCCACCGTGCTTCTGTCCCTGAGACCCTGCCGAAAGGTCTGTACAATGAACAAAGCCGTAGTGGGTGAAACACTTCTAGGAATATGCATGAATAGTCCCTTTCTGGTAGGAATGTGTTTTGGACTTAAATAATAGGATCTTGGAAAGGAACTGTTGTGGTTAAGACTCTCCTGCTTCGGGGCCTAACAGGAAACTGAAGGCCTCTCGGTGGGTTGGTGCAACAAGAGGCAGCAGGAACCTATCCGAGCCAGGGAAGGTGGGAGCTGGCCACGTTCTGGGCAGGAGTAGAGACTGGCTACAAGGGAAGTAAGTTCTCCTCCATCTTTACTCCTGAGGATGGTTCTGGAGTCCACGGCCCCTTTCCTGGAAAGTGTGGGAGTGGGGAAAATGATCCACCTCATCCTTGCTTTCTCTGTCCTCGCTCTGATTTAGTCCCTGTGCCATGGCCTCCTTGCCAAAAGATTGAGAGATGGCAGATGGAGGCAGGAGGGTACAGAGAGCTTGCCCCTCGGACAAGAACCAGCATTAGCCAATGACACGCAGCCAGGACAGCCAAGAAGCACACGAGCCTAGGCCCCTCCCACAGAGCTCTGCTTGGCTTTTGAAAAACACAGTTATGAATACATCGTGTCTGAAGACTGTGTGGACCCAAATCCCACAGGAAGGCATGCTTTGAGATATTGGTATCCTTAACATCAGCTGTCAACTTTACATAAACCTAGGGCCACCTGGAAACAGGGAACCTCAGCTGAAAAACCGCCCAGAACAGCTTGACCTGTTGGCATGTCTATAGGACCTTTTCTTAATCGCTAATTGACACGGGAGAACCCAGCCCACCATCATGGATGACAGCCCTCAGCAGGTGGCTCTCGGCTACAAGCGGAGGGAGCTGAGGGAGCGAGCCGATAAGCAGCGCTCCTCCATGGCATCTCCTTGAGTTCCTGCCTCGACTTCCCTCTATGATAGAATATAACCTGTAAGATGTAATAAACCTCTTCAAGTCCCATTTGGTCACTTTCATTGAGACAACAGAGAAGTGGACTAGAGCAGACCTCAAGCAAAAGTGGAACCGGTGGTCCTTCCCCAAGCCATATGGCCTCCTCTTGCTGGCCACTCCTCACAAAGGACCCTTTGCCATGGCCATCACTCCTGAGTTGGGGACATCTAACTTAGCCTCTCTCTCTCCAGATTCCAACCTATGTACAAACTCAATGTGTGTGCGTGCTGGAGCCTGCCCCAGCTGCCAGAGAAAACATTCTCACATGCAGGAGCAGATCTTAATACTCTTCATTATCTCAAGTCACCTTCTGAGGCATGTTTTGGTGTCAAGTGAGCGTTGGGGAAGCTGTGATAACACAGTAATTTACTAAGAGCATTGCATGGAAGAGCATGATTATCAGGAGCCGGATGGGTCCCCGGGCGTTCCTGTCAGAATATTGGTGCTCTAGCTGTGGCTCCTGGCATGGAGCAGGCCCCACTTCGCACCTAGAAATCCCCTCCCTCCCACCACAGGCAGGAAATCCCAAAAGCACCGCCCAGCCGAGAAAGCGCAAGGGGTTCAGAGAAGGAGATGAAGCAGAACATAAAAATTAAAAAAAGAGACCCTGCTGCCTCGGATGGCAGCTGACTTCAGAAAGGCAGCAGAAAACAAGATGTTTAAGCTGCCTGAATGTTTCATGAACCTGTGAAAATATTGGGCTACTTCAGAAGAGAGTAAGGGGAGGCAGGCAGCTAATCCAAAAGATGTCGGTACAAATGGGAGGTGTCTGTGAAGCTGAGGCCCACGCAGGCAGGAAGGCCTGCTGCAGGCGAGGACGTGAGGAGAGGCGGGCTCCCCAGCAGACACGGCTCTGAGAAAGGGGGAAACTTTCTACATGGTTTTCCCCCCTTCACTTGTTTAAAAATAAAAAATTCCTCAGCGCACGTCAGCTGCGTGCCAGGCTCCATTTGTCTTTATAACAGAGTATCAGGCAGGAGTGAAGGAGATAAATAAACACAGAGAGACAACAGGCCAAACCTTGCAAGCTCATGAAGGACTGGAGGAGGCGAGCCTCATGCTGCAGTCACTGAGAAATAACATTTCAATCTTGATCCATGCCCACAGACAGATTTGCCTCTCCTCACTGGCCCGGATGATCCCCCACCGCCCCCTGCATCGGCACCTCTGGGTATGACAAATGCTCTGCTGGGACCAAGCCTTCCTATTTAACCCCACAGTCCATCCAGGTCCAAAAGCTGGTGTTCACCGAGGGGGAGGGGAGGGCAGGTGAAGCAGACTCTCCCCCTGAGGAGCAGGGCCTCTCTAGCACAGCAAGGGAGCAGGCAGACACCAGGATGCCAGCTGGAAGGCTGCACAATGGAGGCCAGACCTTGTTGAAGCAGCTTGACTAAGACCAGGAGCTAAGAATGGCATTTTCTCTGCATGCCTAGTTCATCCCCAGACATCAAATAGTTCTGCCATCTCTCTTGAGTGGCTGCCACAAGACAGAGGCGCACTGGGGAATAGGGCCCAGGAGGCCACCTTGCTGTAATTATGTCTGGGCCTCCGGCTTGGATTGCTCTGACCCTGGTGGCATGGGGACTCCTCCTCAACCCTCCAAGCAGGGTGAGGAGTCTCAGTGGCCCCGGGACACAGATGCCTTAGACTCCCTGGAGAAGGGTGGGACACGGACAGCTAGGCCCTGTCCCTGTCCTTGGTGCTGCCGCCCTCTGTGCAGCTGTATGGTGGGTTGGCCTTCACTCCTGACCAGTGTCCGTTCCCTGAGGAAGGACAGTAAATTCACCCTGGCCTGCTGCAGCAATGCCTGAGGTCAAGGAGTCTTTGCAAGGAAGGCAACGGGGCAGCACTGCTAGAGGCTGGCTCTGCGGGGACTTTCCCAGCTCTTTCTATATACCCAGGACCACCTGGTTGCCTGGGCCCCAGGTCGCAGGAAGGGGCAGAGTAATTGTGGGTTCGCTTTCAGTGGCGGGAGTGGGAGGGAGGGCAGAGTGCTGGGAAACGTTGATCTGTACCAGAAACCCTCAGTGGCTTCAAGCAAACGCCCTGCACGACATGGCCAACGCTCCCCCCCCCCACCCCCCGGCACTCAGCTGCCTCCGCAGGATGGTGTGCTGGGGCCTGAGGAGCCCCCTTCAGCTCTGCCTCACCTCCCTAGCTTCCCCTGGGCTCCCCATCTCCCCTACTCCCTCACCCCTCACCATGCACGCACAGGGACAACTCAGCCTTCCCAGAGCTCCAAGCCCAGCCAGGAAATGAGGGGTTAAGCGCTGCTTCCCTGAGTGTGCAGTGCGCTCAGCTCCCACGCAGGGAGGCCTCTGGTCCCCGGAGAGGGTGGAGGCGGGCAGCTTGGTCCTCCCCCTGGGCCCAGGGGAGCTCCTCGCCCGTGGGAGGCTGAGGGGCTGGCCCTGAGAAGGCGCCCCCTGCCCCACCTGCCCACCCCTACAGCTACCCGGATCGCCTCGCCAGCCGCCAGCGCAGGCTTCCACCCGCAGGCGCCTTCTCCACAACTTTCTCCCTTCCCAGTAGTCGCTCACCTGGAGGGCCTGGTTTTAATTAGTGTAATATCCCCGCTACCAGCGCTGCCTGATTAAGACATCCGCCCCAATCCGCGATGCGCGCTTAATGAGCACGTTCTGCCGTAATGTTTGTACTTTTATTTCATTATTATTTTTTTTTTTTGCAGACCAGTAAAACCAAATCTGGTTTCTGCTCATTACCTGAGACCCTCTTCCATTAGCCCTGAACCTGCTCTGGACCTCAGACTCCCAGGTGTGCGCCCGAGGCGTCCCCAGCGCGTGACAGAAAATTAACGACCCCCGAGCGCACCAGAAGGCACTTCCCCTCCAGCCCGAGGAAGAAGGGACTTGCCCTGTCCCTGGCTTTTCCTGTGGATGTCTCGGGCATCAAGAGACTACCGGTGCCACCCGCATCCTTTTTAAAAGTGACCATTAAATGATTAGAGTGCCTCTGAACGGCAGAATCTGAAAGGTGGGGCGAGGATGCGGCTCTGCCATCCAGGGCTCTCCTCACCTCGCTGCCCACCCCCCACCACCACACGCTCACACACACACACCAGTAGACGTCAGTGGGCTTCGGGAACCGCCAGCCCCCAACCCCGTGGGAGACCCAGGATCCTGGGCCGGCTCCAGCTGTCTGCTGGGGTCGCAATGCCCCTCCGTACTGGTCGCCGCGCCTCGCTCCCGGTACGGATCGGATGCGGGACCTGGGCGGCCAGGACACTGAGGGGCTGCGTGCCAACGGACAGGGCCCCCAGATGACCGCCGGCCGGGAGCCACCCCCTCACGCCGCTCTTCTGGAGAGGAGAGCCCCAGGCGAACCCCGCCGCCTCCCGCGGCCACTCGTCAGAAAGTTTGGGCCAGGGGTGCGCAGGCCACCTTAGCATGGCTTTCCCAAGCAGGTTGTCCCAGCCCTGTAGCTGAGCCGAAGCGAGAAGCGAGCGGTGAGCCTCCTATCCTTGCTCTCGCCGCTGGGAAGGCTCCGCTCCGCGCGCCCCCAGCTCTCGGGCTGGAGGGCCCTGCGCGCCACCCGCACCCGCCGTTCTGTTCCACGCACGCCGGAGCGCTGCGGGCCCTGGTCCTCCCGAGGGAGCCCAGGGCTTAGCCCTCCCACAACTCCTTAGGGTTGGTTAGCAGTGCCTCGGCCGGTTTTCCTGCCACTGGACCCCAGCATCCCTCCCGAGCCTGGGAGTGGCGAGAGTCGCACGCCGCAGCGCAGCAGGGTCGCCAGCCCTGCTTTCAGCCGCGCGGCTTGGAGTCGCCTCGCCAATGCGCCCCGCGGGCCGGGATCTCCGCGCGCTACGGCTTCCCCCAGCCTGGGAGTTCCCAGAGCCGGGCATTGTGCCGCCGCCGCCGCCGCCACCGCCGCGGCCGCCGCCGCCGCCACGGCCACGCAGCGCGTGGGACTCCCCGGTGTCTCCACGGAGCCTGACCCCGGGCCTTCCCATTCACAAAATCTCCCCCCACCCCCGGTTTCCCCACAGAGCCCGGAGCTGCCCCCTCGGCCCCCGCGGAACTCGGGAACACCGACCCCATGCGCGGACCCCTGACCCCCAAGGGCGCCACCCCTTCCCCGCGCGACCTCAGGTCTCTCCCCGGCCACGCTCCGCAGCCCCGCGTCCTCGCCGGCCCCGCCTCCCACTGCGGGGTCCCGTGCGCCCCTCCCCGGGCCGAGCCCACGGCCCCAGCCGGCTCCCGGAGATGGTCGCGACCGAGGTGGAGGCTCGGGGGCTGGCTACTCACGGGTTCAGCGCTCCCCGCGGCAGGTGACGGGGCCCCGGCGGCCATGCCCCGGCTGCATCCCGGCCGCCCCGGCGAGCTGGCGGCAAGGGGCGCGAGAGGCCGGGCTGGAGCGGCGTGAGCGGCCGCGGCGTCTCCGGCGACCACGCGAGCTGCTGGGGCCGGCGCCCGACTGCTGTCCGAGGAGGTTTCCGCTGGCTCCGGAGCAACGGCTCCGTGTCCCCGCTCAGCTTGCCTCGCCGACTCTCTCTCTCTCTCCTCCCCCCCCCCCCTCCGTTCCTCTGGCTGGCTCGGCTGGAGCGAGAAGGCAGCAGGAGCACGCGGCGGCGGTGGCGGCGGTGGCAGCGGCACGGGCGGGCGGAGCGCGCAGCTCGGCGAGGGAGGGAGGGGGCTCCGGCGGTCTCGCGGCCAGGGAGGGCGGCGGGGCAGGGAGGGCAGCGAGCCAGCTGAATGTGGCCGCAGGAGCCCTGGAGTCCCAGCTCCAGCCTCCTCGCAGAACAGGGATGCGAAGGATGGTAGGATTTGCAGGGCACCCTGGAGCCCAGCTGGGTTCCTCCGACCCCTCCCCCAGAATCCACCTCCCCTCCCTCTCTCCCTTCCCCTGGACGATCTCAGCGTAGGTCAGCTCTGGCGACACTCAGCGGGACCCCATCCCACTGCGACCGCTTTCTCTTGCTCTGCTCAGGGGTCCCTAGAAAGACTTGGTCGCTGAGCGGCAGGAATTCATTCATGTCCCTCCCCTCCCCCACACCTCTTCAGCTAGTCTGCAGCGCCTAACTGGCCGCTGGGGAAGACCCTTAATAGGCCTGGAGTTCCATGCCTTGCCTTCCTGAGAATCACAGGAAAGGAAGGCAAGAGACTCAGCAGGAAACAGGAAACAGGGAGGGTACACTTGTCTCGCCCCCTCCCCCGATCCTATGGCCTTAAATATCTCCATCCAGGCCAGTTAGGAGAGCCTCAAATCAGAATTCCAGCCTCCCCTCCCCCTCTCCCTCCCTCTCCCAACGCAGGGAAAGGAAGCCTCGCTTGGTCTGAGGTCTGGCATCACTAGTCTTGATGTGGGACGGCGGGGCTGGCAGGAAGGCAAGATGGGACCCAGGTGTAACGGCGGGGTCAGGCCCTGTCACTGAGCTCCAGAGGCCAGCAAAGGGCCGGGATGACTCCCAAAAGTTCCGACTGGACCTGGCTACTATTCTAATCTAAAAGACCAAAATAAAAGGCAGCGACTGGACTTGGGGGCCTGCACTCTCAAAGGGCATTTTTAATCTAAAAAAAACAAAAACAAAAACACATTAAAACCAATTAAAAACCCTGATCCAGGTTGCTGGATGCTGTTTCAGAGCAATTCTTTCTTGCACCTAAGTACAGCTTTCAGTCTGAGGCATGCATCCGGAAACCTATGTGGGTAGGGGGACTAGAAGGGTGGGAAGGCCAGGAAGGGCCGGGTGAGGCCGGCTCTGAGGTGCTCTCAGGCCTGGGCTGCAGGCTGCCTTCTCTGCAGAGTGAGGACAGACAGTGGCCGAGCTGAGTGGCTGCTGCCTGCTCAAGAGCTTTTAATTTCTGCTCCTTCGGCCTGTCTGAGCCATTGATCTGTCTTGCCCAGTGGGAATCACGTGCTTTAGAGCAAGTAAGCAGTCTGGCCCTGCAAGGGAACATAAACACCTTCTCTCCAGGACAGCTGCCAGGGTCTCTGGAAATGCCCCAGCCCCAAATTTGAGATGGCACAGCCCTGCCCCCCACAGACCAACTGTTTCTCGACATATGATCAGGTGACCCGGGCTTTCACAGCCTGTGACTGCTGGCCAGGCCCATCCACGCCCGTTACTCACCTGTCTCTGGCCTCCCTGGACCAACAGTGTCTGTCCCTCCTGGTTCTTCTGCCCTGAGAGCCCTCCCCGGTGGCCCAGTTCCCAGCGCCCTTCTGACCCTGCTCTTACAGAGATCGAGGTCTGGGTCCCTACTGCACCTCTTGCCTTGCCACGCTGGGGGATATTACCCAGCACAAGCTGAGCTTCAAGTGGAGGGGCCCAGGATTGAAACTCTAGTCCCACACCCACGTCTGGAGCCCATTCCCAGAAAGGTCTGCAGGTGGCGCCAGGCTTTCTTTCCATCTCCAGACAGGTTCCAGCCAAACAGCCACTCCAAGAGAGCAGGGCACTAAACTGAAGCAGGTACCCGAAGCCAGGGGCATCCTCGTGGCCTGTCCAGGAGGTTACCCCTCAAGAACAGAGCCAGAGCATATACCCTGAAGGTCCAGCAGCCACCAATGGATGTGCCCAGAAAAGGGTGGTAGGGCCTGTGTGTGTATCTCTATGCTGGGGTGTCTTACCACTGGGGACCATCTAGGAAAATTTTATTTTTAGATTAAGCATGCATGCATGTATTCATGCATTTGTGTGTACGTATGTATGTGCGTGTATGTGTGTGCGTATGCATGTGCCAACTAAGTGTAGTGCCCTCTGAAGCCAGAAGAGGGAATCAAATCCCCTGAGGCTGAAATCATAGGCAGTTAGGAGGAGCTTTCTGACTGGATGTCAGGAAACAAACTCTGGTCCTCCGGAAGAGCAGGAAGTGCTCGTAACCACTGAGCCATCCCTCCAGCCCCATGGAAACTTCATTTGTAAGAATAGGAGGGTATAGAGATCCAAGAATAACGCCCTGCAATAGGCACAAGGAGAGAAGCCGAGAACCCACTCTAGCCATTACAATGATACAGCACATCCCCAGAAAAAGACACCAGGGCACAAAAAGAGACTTTTCAAAAATACTGTGATCACCAACCTGACAGGACCTAGAGCCACATAGGAAACAAGTATCTAAATGTGTCAGGAGTCTCCAGAGCAGCGGCTTGCGACCTTCCCAAAGCTGCAACCCTGAAAATACAGCCCTCGGGTTGTGGCGACCCCAACCGAAACAGTATTTTAATTGCCACTTCATAACTGTAATTCTGCTCCTGCTATGATCTGATATGCAAGCTATCTGATTTGCCACCCCCGTGGGGTCGCCACGCACAGAGTGAAAACCACAGCCCCGGAGGAGGTTGAGATGGGAAGCTCCACCCTCAATATGGCTGATACTATCCTATGAGGTAGGGTCCTTGGCTCAGTGGAGAGAGGAACAGGGCTGAGCGCCAGCACCCAACTCTCTCTGCAACCTGGCTGAGGACCGGATGTGGCCACGCCCTCCCGGCCGCGGTGGGCGTGCCCTCCAGCTGTGAGTGACAGTGAACTCCTTTGAGTTGTTTTCATGTGTCTCATCATAGCAATGAGAGAAAAGAATATTAACACTGCTCTGAACCCCTCCCCTAAGGACAGCGAATAAAGCAGAAAACACAGCCACACGTTACAGACGGACTGCCCCAAAGAAACAGGACTGTGGCCAGGCTTGGGAGCTGAGCTGAGTCCTGCCTGCGGTGGTGAGGGCCAGCACCAGAGTCGATGTAGAGAGGAAGGTAGAGGCCCAGACACCTGGGAAGCCAAGACAACCCCGACTCTCTAGACCAGGAGCAGGGCTCGCCTTCAGGACTCTGAGCATCCATGAGAAGGAAACCTACAGCTACTTCAGGGGTCCCAGCCTCAGGCACCAGGGCACACGCCCCACACGACACTGAAGGCCCACTCTG
Source organism: Pachyuromys duprasi (assembly GCA_028658305.1). Taxonomy (NCBI): domain Eukaryota; kingdom Metazoa; phylum Chordata; class Mammalia; order Rodentia; family Muridae; genus Pachyuromys; species Pachyuromys duprasi. The sequence goes on along the minus strand of CM053746.1, from coordinate 3,401,789 downwards.
CAGGCCCCTAACGCTGGTGCCAAGCTTAGCAGAGCTCCCTAAGCCCAGCCTCTGAAAGAGGGAGGCACCAAACAACCTTGGGGGGGGGGGGGTCCTGGAGGAGACAGACATTGAACAGGGAGGAGAAAATATCAGAAATAGACATATTTAATATCCTCAAAGAGATCAGAGGAGATATTGCAACCAGAACCAGGAGCAGGATGCTATTTTAAGAACATTTAGAGAACAAAAAAAGGCCGGGGAATTAAAAGCATGCGAGCCGAAACAAAAAAACTCAGCAGACTGGTTGGAAGATAAAAGTAAGTGAATGTTCCAGAAGGCAAAGCAAAAGACAAAGAGGGGGAAATAAGAAAGGAGGAAAAATTAGATGGTGTGCTCATGAGAGCTGGCACCCACACAAAGGAACGAGAGAAAGAGAGAGCATCACAAATTATTTAATTCAAGAAATTCTCCACACAATGGATAGGAATTGACCCACGTCAAACTATAGTCTCACGAACACAAAACACTGAAGATGAAAAGAAAAACAAATCTCAAGTTTCAGGTTCCACGAAAACAGCAAGAGTGAGCATGGCTCCAGGGATCTCAGCAGGGCAAGCGGACAGATACTAGATACTGGAGCTCCGGTTCGGACACCCATGGCGGTGATCACCCACATCCCTCACCTGACCTGAAGAACGATCAAACATGAAGTCCACAAAGACACCCACAAAAGGCGAAGGTGCTAAACAGATCATCTCCTAAGCACTATTGCCCAAATACTACAGGACGCGCTCCAACAAATCAAGTGAGGAAAGCATGGAAGAGGGTCCCACTGCAGAGGGGAAGCAGAGGTCCAGTGAGAGCAGGGTTAGAGAACCCACCGGCTGGGAAAGGGGCTAGCAGGGGAGAAGCCCTATACCAGACAGGAGGTCATAGATCCAGGTGAGAACAGAGAGGCTGCAGACCCAACTCTCCAGTACAACCAACACCACCTGCCCACCGTCCACTGCCCACAATCCTCTGCTCACTGTCCGCTGTCCACTGGCCTCTGCCCACCATCTGCTGCCCACTGTCCACTGCCTACTGCCCCCAGGCAGACCTAGTCTGTGTTCTTCTCTACCCATACTCACAGCCAGCATCAGCTGAGGACCTTCATCTGAGCCCTCAGAAGGGTCCTACCTGATCGATTCTTAGAAACAGGAGACAGGTCATAGCAGACAGACAAAGAGACAGTCAGCTATATCCCTTAGCAAGCGGCCAGACAACCTGGCTGGGTCCTCCATCCGCAGGGGCTGCCTGTGTGCTCACTTTGTCCTTGTGAGGGGCTGTGGCAGATAGTCCTGGCTGCTAATCTCCCTGGATCTGAAATCCTCTAACATAAGCCACTGTGTGCTCCTTTGAGGAATTTTCTTGACGAAGTAGAAAAAGGAAACTGCTTTTTGCCTGCTTGCTCTCACTCTTGCTGGCAAGTCCGTCTATACTGATGCTTCTGCATCCCTTCACTGCTCTAAGAGCCAGCGTCTTTGAACTCCCAGTGTAGAACGAAGACCAGCGAATCCTCAGGCCTTCGACACCAGACTGGGAGTGCTGAGACACCCAGCCTCATGGACTGAGAAACTATCAGATTTTCTACCTTACCAGTGTGAGACAGCCATTGCTTCTTTACCCAGATGGGTCATCTAACAAGTCCCCCTTTTTAAGGAACACATAATATATTCATTCTATCAGTTCTGTTTCTATAGAGAATCCTGGCTCATACAGGGGCTCTCATAAACTCTGGAACAACTGAGGCCTGAGTCTTTCCTTCCGGTCTTCTGCCAGGCTTCTCCACCAGTGAGTACCAACTCAAAGGGGTAGTGACTCCATTTTTACAGGGATCACCTTTTGTGGCTTAGCTGTTAAAGCACTGCCATGGAGGATGAGAACCTGGAGCCCGACCCCCAGGGAGTGCTGACATGGCCTGTAACCCTAAAGCTTGGGTTGGGGACAGTGACAGATGAATCCCTGGAGCTTTCTGGCTGGTCTGGCTGGCCAATTGGTGAGCTCCAAGTTACGTGAGAAATGCTGTCTCAAAAACTAGGGTAGAGAACAGTTGTGTTAACCTCTGGCCTACACACCGCACACATACATATACATGTATATATACATACATATACACATATACATGTATATAAACATATATATAAACATGTATATAAACATATATATGTGTATGTTCTCTTTGTGTTCTCATCTATGCCAGTTGACATGCTCAACAACAAAATGATCATGGAAAGTAAAGCTAGAGGGATTCCTCGTCAGCCTTAATTAGGCCCAGGGGTGCATGTTGGTCTGAGCTTATGTAACCACATGGTTCCCAGATGCCTCGGTTGGCCTTTTCATGAACAGAGAGAAATCCAAGGTTGCTCAGCACAGCTGTAGCCTGAGAGAGGGGAATGGGCCCCCGCCAGCAAACCCACATGGGTTTGTGTTTTCCTGTCCCCAGCCAGCCTGCTCCTTTGCCAAAGGGTCTCCCCTCCGGGCTCTGTGAATGCTGCCATTCATAGAGGAGAGGGCTACTGTGTCCTGAAGGAACGTAATAGTAAAACAACACATTATCGCTCTCACACAAAAGCTTTCCTGTGAGCAGGGTCCGGTGGTGCCCACCACTAATCCCAAGAGAAGAGCTGAGGCAGGAGGATCAGGTTCAGAGTTTGAGGTCAGCCTGAACCATTCGGTAGCCCCTGGTCACGTGACCAGCTGTGAGGCAGAAGGGACTCCATTTTAGCCAAGACCCAGCTTCAGCACATGCACCACGGCTGGCTGTCCCCACTTCCCAACCCTCCCACAGGCGATGACCCTTTACCTGGAGGTCTCAGCCTCTGCCCCTCCTTCCTACCTTCCTGCCCCCTCAGAAGCTCTCCCTCCAATCCCAAGGCCCCTCCTCTCCCATCTCCCCCGGTCTGGAAGCCCTGACCAGACAGCCCGAAGACATGGCAGGCCTGGTTCTCCCTTTAGGACTCTCCTGGCCTGTGCAGCAGTCTCCCTAAGTTCCACCCTTCTTCACAAAGGGCTCCACTTTCACACCAGTTCCCCCCCACCACTGAAGTACACTCCTGACTGACCAGCAGCTGGCCCCAGCCTTCCCCCTCCGGGGACACTTGGCACCTGAACTTGGCTTTGCTGCCCACTATCCAGATCTTCCTCCAGCCCCCCAGCCTCCCAATGTTCTCTTTTCTCCCTCAGGCCTATGGTTTGGGCTCCTCCATCTGCTTCTCCTTGCACACCAGCTTCCGAGAGCACAAGGAAGGCCTGCCAGCTCAGCTGTCCCTCCTCACTGATGTCATCGCTTCCCACTGTCACTGGAACACTAGTCACCAGGGCTGAGAGCATCCACTTCCTTGCTGCCCCTTGTGCTTTGCACACAGAGAGTCGGAGGCCTCCCCAGCAGCCACAGATGCTGCCAAGGGTTGCTCCACCTGAGCAACAAATGAACCTCTGATACCCAGAGCTAGACCCAGTTTCTCTCAGACCTAACAGCCACTACTCCAAAAGAGCGGACCCGCTGGCAAATGGACCTGTCTCCCCCTGGGTGGATGGAAAGCGTCAGAAGCACCTAGGCGGCTCTGGCTCCAGGCCATGGCTGGTGTGGTCTGCTCTCTGTGGGGGAGCAGACATGGCCTCGGAGTGCATGGGGAGGAATGAAGGTCCTTGAAGGTTCCATTCAACTCTGAAAACCAGAGGATATGGCCAACTCCAAGAGCCTCCTGGGACAGGGGACAGGGACCCGCAGGTGGTTAGCTTTCTCCTCTGCCCTCTCTGAGAGCCTCTCCTTCAGCTCAGCCCAAGATTATACAATAACACCCACCCAGAAAACAAATTAAAAATAGGAAAAATCCATCGGAGCCATGGGTCTGCTGCGGCAGGGTGGTGTCGGATTGCTAGGCAACCCCAGGCAAGCCTGCAGGAAGGTCTGTGCGAGCTGCCTGCACAGAAGAGGGGCTCTTGTCCCTTTTGTGCGGATGTACTCAGCCGGATCTGAACAGGAGTCCTGAACACAGAGGAGGTGGTCGCTCTGGCTGATGGCAGAACGCACGTCCTCCTTTGGACAACTGGCTTTTCGGGAGGATGGCAGAGAAGAGAGGGGTGGCCGCATGATGACTAACATCTGGAGCCATGCTGGAAAATCAGCCTGATTTCTGCTTCCCAAGGCCCAGGTGTTTGGAATTGCGCAGGCAAAAACAAACGTCAGGGTGTTAACGGCTCTTCCTGGTTCCCAGAATCCTTTCAGCAGGAAGCAGATGTAGGCTAGGTTTGGAAGGCTGGGGAGAGCCAAGGGAGATGAATGGAAGAGACCCTTGGGGACAGGCAGGAAAATGGATCCAGAAAATAATGAGGGCCCAGGGCTGGGTCTGTGCTCCCAAGAGCGAGATGGAAGCAAGAAGCCCACATGTGCCTTCTACAGATCCAGCCGAGCCTTAATCTCATTAAAACATTTGTGGATGTGAAAACACTGACTGGAAGCATCCAGTGCTTAAAGGGGGTGGGCAGCATCACACGCACAACAGAAATTTCCCGTTTGATTTCATGTTCTGCTGAACACCGGGAGGAACCCCCAAGCTCCTGGCTGCTGGGGAGCCGGGGGTGGGGGGTCTCAGTGCCACCACAACAAAGTCTCACAAAATCAGTGCCTTAGCACAGAAATGTCAATCAGGCAGGCATGAGCTCACACCTGCCATCCTGGCTCTCGGGAGTGTGAGGCAGAAGGTTGCAAGTTCCAGGACAACCTGGGGTATTTAGCAAGATCCCTCACAGAGATCTGCTTCTCTGCCTTCCAAGTACTGGGGTTCAAGGCCTGCACCGATACCCAGCTGCCCTGTTGGCAGGTGCTCACAGCCCTGCCCGTGTCAGAGCTCCGTGGCTGTAGACTCCCTTGCCTGTGGAAGAGCCTCCATGGCTGGAAACCATCCTTCCCCACTGAGACCTGCCTCTGGGCACCTGCCTCAGTTTCTTTTTCTGTTGCCGGTCACATGGCATCTACAGTCAGGAAGCAAACAGAGATGAATTCTGATGCCTGGCTACGCTTCTGTTTCTTATTCAGTCCCACGGGGTGGCGCTGTGCACATCTAGGGTAGGTCTTCCCATCGATTCATCCACTCTAAGTACCCTTCACGGGCTTGCTGGGAGGCTAATGTAATCTAGAAACCCCTTAATGCTGTGCACAGAGATGTGTCTCCTGGCAGATTCTAGACTCTACCAAGCTGGTCAATACTAAGAATCATGAAGTATCACTCACTGCTCTGTGGGAAGCACCTTCTGGGGTCCTGTAGGGTGAGGAAGACAGTGCCCATGGCTCCCTACTAATCCACAGACCAGGCCAGCCACAGGTGTGTGCCCACGTCTACGAACACATGCACACAGTCCTACAGGTGTTCCCACGGGCCAGGCCAGTGTGTGCTTGCATCTACACACACAGACATGCTCCTGCTAAATGCAGCCCACCAGTCCGTCTACTGATGAGGCTCTGCTTCCTCACGATCCCTATCCAAAAGTCAGATTTTCCTCTTTGGGCTCAGGGTCACCACTCCTTCCCCCAGAGTGGGAAGTCCCTGCTTCGTGGACTCAGGGGATGCTCCGTTTTTTGGTGGTATCCTGATAAAACCTGCTGCGTGTGTCTACTGGGGACATCTGTCATGTGTCCCTCTGAAGTCCACACGTACTCCCAGGGCCACCAAAGACACTTCCTCCTGCCCTGTGCCTGGCCACCCCTCTGCTCCCTGCCTCATCTGTTTAACTCAGCGAAGTTTAAATTTTCTGGAACTTTATATGTGTAAAATGACGGGTTACCTGCTGCGCTTCCCTGGCTTCTTTCACTCAACACAATCCCAAAGAAGGGTCTCTATAGTTGCTTGTATCAGAGGTGTGTTACTTTTCAAGGCTGGATAATATTCTTCCATGTGGATGGATTTTCCCCTGCTTACCTATTTGTGTATATTTCAGTTATTCTATTTGTAGAATTGACACACACTTGAGTTGTTTCCGGCTTGGGGGTAGTTCAGAGCAATCTTCTGTGAACCTTCATGTGGCCACATGTACATATTTATCTTACGTGTGTGGTGTATGTGTTTGCACAAATCTGCTCACCTGTGTGCGAGCATATGGAGGCCAAAGATGGATTTGGGGTGTCTTCCTCTGTTGCTTTCCATTTTATTCTTTGAGACAACATCTCTCACTGAGCCTGAAGCTGCTCACCTCAGCTAGACTGACTGCCCAGCCAGACCCTGGGATCTCCCTGCCTCGACTCCTCGTATTGGGGTTCCAGGCAGGAGCCACCACAGCAGGCTTTGGTGTGGGTTGGGGGTTCTGTGCTCAGGTCCTCATGCTTGTACAGTGAGCTCTATCTACCGAGCCATCTCCCCAGCCCTCCCTCTACCTCTGTTTCTCCTTCAGATGGGAGGGGGGTGCTGAGTGCTGGGGAGCACAGCCTGTGAGGAGAAAGCCATGCTGGGGAATAACTGATGGGAAACTTCTCCTTGTGTAAACAGAACAGGAACATGCCCAGCTGTGACCACAGTCCACATCTGGGGCAGCACGTGGCATCTGGCATCTTCCACACTCAGATGAGGGGGGGGGGCATGACACCACAGGGAGGATATGGAGGAGAGATGCACAGACAGGCCTTGGCCAGAGGTGAAGGGGACAAGATGTTTCCCTGGGCTGGCCCCCTCACAAGCATCTTCTAACTGTCCCCAACACAGCCAGAGGTACTTCCTGTCAGTGTTCCTCTCACTTCTGTGCCGGCCAGGGCTGGGTTCACAGATCACCACCCTGGCCTGGCCACACAATGCATGAGCTGCCACAGCCCTGTCTCTTCTGCTAGGGAACATGTGGCTCCCTGGTGGCCCCCAGAATGATCTGGTATAAAATCAGCATCAAGACCCTCAGGGGCCAGGGGCCACGGCTCAGCTGGTAAAGGCACTCGCCACCCGCCTGACCACTTGAGTTTGGTCCCCAAGTAACACACGATAGAAGGAGAGAACCAACGGCACTCATTTCTACACGGTATACCACCACACGGGCATGGTGGGGATGCCTGGGCATCTGTGCTCAGATGCCAACAGCATCCCTGCTAGTGAAGCTGGGTCTTCCCTGTCTCTCACCACACCCAGTCTGGCAGCTCTGGGTATTCCTGTGGTCTGTATCCTGACCAGCATCACAGCCTCCGGGCCGTGTGCTAAAGGGACAGGGCACTCTCTGTATTTTCTCCCCAAGGGGTTTGTGAATTGAGGACCATCTTAGACCAAGTGTGGAAATGACATGCTAAGGAGGAGGAGCCCCAGGAGAGATCACTGGCATCCTGTGACCCTCTGCAGCGCAGCCACTTGATTGTCAATTCCAAGAAAGTCACTTCCCGGAAGGGATTACCCTAGAGGGATAGTTCAGTAGGTGGGGTTCTGGTCCTCAAGCAGAAGGAGCTGACGCCCCATTCAGTAAGACCACGTCTTAGTCAAGGTTTCTGTTGCTGTGAAGATTAAAGATTGCCATGATTAAGAGGCAGTTCTCTTGAAGGAAAGCATTTAATCGGGCTGGCTCACAGTTCAGAGGTTCAGTCTGTCGTCACCATGGTGGGAGGCACAGTGGTGTTCAGACAGACAGGGTGCTGGCAATGGAGCTGAGAGTTCTACTTCCTGGTCCTCAGGCAGCAGGAGATTGTCATGCTGGCCCTGCTTGAGCATAGGTGACCTCAAAGCCCCGCCTCCACGGTGACACCTTCTTCCGACAGGGCCTGCCTCCTAATGGCGCCACTCCCTATGAGCCAAGCACTCAAGCACATAAGTCTGTGGAGGCCATTCCTAGCCAAGCCACCACAGGCCATGTCTCAAAAAAAAAAAAAAAACCAAAAAAACCCCAAAGAGATGAATGACAAAGAAACACAGTGTTGACCTCTAACACACACACACATGTGCACACATGAACATGTACATATAGACACACAAAAAAGAAAATGCACTCCCCACACTCTCAAGGCCCTGTCCTAGAACCATCCTCATCTTCAGTCCCATTGATGGACTTTATGATGACATTTCTGTCTCCACCCAGTTGGTCAGACCCGGGATGAAGCCAGAAGTTTGCTTCTGGTCCTGCATCACTGTAGTATGAACAGGGATGCTGTCCCAGATGCCTTGCGGAGCAGCTAAAGACGCAGAGGCCCCCGGGGGCTCCTCCACTGACTCACAGGGAGAGGAGTGCAGGCAGGGAGAAGGTGGATGCCACCCTGGGCATGAGTGTCCAGCAGATGGGAAATCCTCAGTGACCGCAAAGTGTGGGAAGCCTGCCTCCCGCCCGCTTCCGCCCGCCTCCCACAGAGGAGCCCTGGCAGCTCTATCAATATTTTCGTCCACAGTCCCACACACTCACACAACCATCTTCTCCTCCAACTCCATCTTCAAATGCCAAAGATGGGCGCATCTGCTAGAGGACAGCCTTCCCTGCTGTAGACCAGGAAAGAGGCAACCCACAGAGAAGGATGTAACAATGACCCAGAGCAGTCAGACCTCACCGTCACCAAACCAATGCCGATCAAAATAAAAACATTCCCGCTTGTCCAACTCAGACCTGCTGGTGCCTGCGGGCGGGGGCACGCCCGGGCACAGGGCTGTGACCTCCCATATGCTGCCCTGCGGGACCTACACTCACACCCACCTCTCTCTGGAGGGCAGAGTTGTGCGCCCATCAAATGCTGTCCAGACACAGTTAAGCTTTAGCTCGGCAATTTCACCCCAGGAGAAGCTCATAAACAAATGTGGAGATTTACCTAGAAAGATTTATGCGCCTGCATACCCTCAGCATCGAGGCTAACATCAAAAGACAGAAAACAAACCAAACGTCCGACTCCAGGTGCTTGGTAAATAGTTGGTGCACTCATTAAAAGTCTTCCACAGAAGAATATCGGAGGGCGCTGCCGAGTGCTTAGAAGCCACAGGAGGAGGTTGAAAGGAGGAACTACAGGGTGGGAGGACAATTTTGAGGTTCAAAGCCACTTCCTCTTCGAATTCGGACAGCAGGTGACTTTGTGTATTTTTTTCTTTTTAATTTGCATATTCTAAATTGACTCAATTGGATCTGAATTGCGTTTGTAATCAGGAAAAGCGTAAGGAGTTTATTTCTTTTTTCAAATTTGATTAGAAACATTAGCGTCAGTTTGTTTCCCTGCAAGGTAGGGAAGGATAAGACCCCACCACCACACACACACCTAAGGACAAGGCCCCACCTGGAAGGTTCTGTGATGCTCCAGGAGACACCCCACACCTTCAAGGCAGAGGGCCATGCTGCATGGGACAGGGCCCTCCTGGAGCCCCCGCTGCCCGAAGTCCAGTGCTAACTATGCAAACCCACCACTGTCCTTTCCTCAGATCTGTGCTCTGAAAGAAGGACCAAGAGATGGAGAAGAGAGGAAGAAAGCACCTTGAACATCCCCCCCCCCCGCCTCAAGAGGGCCTTCCAGGAATTGCACTGCTGGTCTCCACACACAGCATGGCAGGAGGGACAGCTGCAAGGACCTTCTCACCTGGGGGCCCTTCTAGGAGACACCCATGAAGGCTGGTCATAATCCAAACTCATGTTTTGGGAGGTGTGTGTTTGTGTCTGTGTGTGTGTGTGTCTGCATCCTTGAATGCAAGTGACCCCAGTTAACAGTGAGCAGCCAGACCATGGGTCCTCTGGAAGAGCAGGAAGCCCTTGCTCACGGCCTCCCTCTTAGTTCTTGAGACAGGGTGTACTCAGCTGGGAGTTTACCTATTTGGCTACACTGGCTGGGCAGCCAGCACCAGCACCCAGCCTCCTCCTCCTCCTCTTCCTCCTCCTCTGCGTCCTCGTCCTTCTCCTCCTCTTCCTCCTCCTCCTCAGCCTGGGGTTGTGGGCACACAGCCATGCTCAGCTTCCTCCTCCTCCTCCTCCTCCTCCTCAGCCCGGGGTTGTGGGCACACAGCCACGCTCAGCTTCTGTGTGCACTGGAGATCCAAGCTCAGTCCTCAGAACTGTGGGAAACCACTGCGAAATCGCCCCAGCACCTGCCCTGGGGAAGTGTTGTTGGTTTGTTGCTGTTTGTTTTGAGTTTGGCTGGTTGGTTTTTGGATTTTCCAGACAGCATTTCACTGTGTAGCCTGGAATCACTTTGTAGACCAGGCTGGCCTCTGCCTCCCAAGTGCTGAGGTTAAAGGCATGTGCCACCACCCTGCAGGCGTAAGTGTTTTTAAAGGTCGTGGTTCAGAGGACAGCAAATGTTGTTAATGTTATGGGGTCAGCCTTATAGCTCCTGGCTGCAGAATGGAGAGTGAGCCCTGACTGCAGGGCTTTCTCAGAACACTGCTGTGGGCTTCCCTGGAGTGAAGAGTATGGAGGAGGATGAGAACCACCACTCCCGACACACACACATATGCATGCACACATGAGCACACTTGCACACACACCACACACATGCACACACACAAAACCCACTTGAATACACACATGCACACACATATGCTCAATCAACAAACTGCTAACCATGCCATGAGTAGGGATCACGTGGGGCTGCCAAAGGCTTGATTCGACCCTAACTGATCCTCACTCTCCTGTAGACTCCATGTGGAACGCTCATGTTAGTGATGTTAGTGCTTTGAAGGCTAAGGAGCCTTCAGGAGGTATGGCCCCGCTGGTGGAAGGACACACTCTCCGGTAGCCAGCCTGCTTTTCTCTGCTTCCCATGTGAGCGCCCTGCACTTGTGCTCTCCCTACCATGGCCTAAACTGCCCCATGCCTTCTCCACCAGGACACAGTGCACCAGCAGAAACTGTGAGCCTAGACAGCTTTTCCTCCACAAAGACCACTTGGGAAATGGAAGCAGGAGGATCAGAAGTTCAAGGCCATCCCCAGCCACCAGCAGGCCTGAGGCCAGACCCAGCTGCATGAAACCCTGTCTTGTGAGAAAAAGAAGAGACCTGGAGAAGTGGCTGCACAGTGAAGAGTTGTGGGTGCTCTCCCAGAGGACTCGGGTTCGGTTCCAGCCCTTTTGTGATGATTCTTAACAATCTTCTAAACTCCATGGGCACCAGGCACTCTTGTAGTATGCAGACATACATGCTAGCAGAGCACCCATACATACACACAAAATAAAAAAATAAATAAAGCTTTCTCTAAAAACTTTAAAGGAAAGGAAAGCACGAAAGAAGGAGGGAGGGAGGGAGGAAAGGAGGTAAGAAAGAAAAGAAGGAAGGAGGAAGGAAGCAGGGAAGGAGGGAGAGAAGGAGGAAATGAAAGAAAGAATGAGGTAAGAAGGAAGGAGAGAGGGCGGAAGGAAGGATGGATGGATTTTTCGGGTCTAAACCTCTATGGGCAAGGCATGTCCCAGGAGTCTAGACCATCCTCAACAAACCCTTGCTCATCACAAGAGGAAACAGCAGCTCACAGACCCTCGGGTGGGAAATGGCGGGATCAAACAGGGATGTGTCTTCATGACTCAAGAGGCAGGACAAGGGCAGGTGAGCCCCCATGCCCTGCCCCTGCTTCGGGAGGATGTCAGCCCTTTGTGGTCTTGGGAGTGCCACGTACAAACTGCTCCTTGCATGATACCCTAACAGAGGGTACCCAGCAGACCTCCATGTTCCTGGCCACCTCCCACCAGGGCCCTAGGCACCCCACAGCTGATGAGCTGGGTGCCTACAGTGGAGAAAGTGGTCCAGCCTCGAACACTTCAGGGCCATGAGGCTCCCTCTTCGTGAACACAGCAGCTCAGAAACCAAGAGACAACTCTATTGGGAGAACAAGAGCTAATTAAATTTACTGGGATCATTGGAGGGGAAACTACTTAATATTCTGAATAGAATTTAATCTTCGGAAGCATGAGCAGCCTTGATTCATCATAAAGGGTTTTCTACCATCCGGGGTCATGACTAGTATGTACCTGCAAGCTGGGGTAAGGAGACGGTAGGCAACAGAGGGGTTAGCATTCCTGGGCCACCAAAAAGATGCTGAATCTGGCTGCGGGATAGGGTCTCAGTGTGAAACAGGGAATCACAGACCTGGTGGCAGTGGTCTCTGCTTTTGTTGGTCCCTTCTGTCTGACAGGACACTGCTAGTCAAGGTGGCTGTCTAAATGGAAGGATTGGGGACCAATGTGACTCCTGGGAATGCATGGGTCTACACAGACCTCACCTCAGAGAGCAACAAGTAGGGCAATGAAGCTTCCATCACACCCTCAAGGCCCCAGGGTAAGCTGTGTAGGTGTGGCCCTTCGGGTTCCTCGGGAAGGGTAGAGAGTGGGATAAAAGGCTCACTATACCTCACTTCCCTATGGGAGAAAAAAAAGAAAAAGGTGATTTCCAATGGAAACTGGTGAGAAGACCTAGGTATGTGCCAGGACTCAGAATATTCAAAACAAGTGACCTGAACTCACCTCACAGAGAATTCACAGGTGCACAGACAAGAAGCTTATGATAGAGTCTCCCTCCCTCTCCCTGACTCACTCACTCTCCCTCCCCCTCCCATCCTCTCTCTCCATCCCTCCTTCCCCATCCCTCTCTCTCTTTCTCTCTTACTTGCTCCCTGTCTTGCTCAGTCTCACTTCCTCAGTCTCACTTCCTCACCCTGCCTCTTCTCTCTTACATACCGCCCTGGCTCTCCTTCCACACACAAATTCTGTGTAGTGTGGGGCAGGCATGGGGCTATCTGGAGTTATAACATTTCAGCTGACCTCCAGAGCAATGCAGACAGCACCTTTCCCACAGGGTTTCCATATCCAGAAGCTTCGGTGAATCATGGTACAGCCAGCCTGGCCTTCATGTGGCCTGTGCAGGACCCAGAACATGGCAACAAACCACACAGCCACAGCACCAACCAGGGATGCCTGACCTCGTGGATCCTACAGGAATATTTCAGACCCATATCTGGAGATCAGCAAGCAGGATGCTAGATCATACAAGGGCACCCAGGCCTTGCAGATGTGCCTGACCGCTGCTAGTGCAACAGTGCCAGGCAGAATCCAACTGCCGGAGGTCAGTCTTACCTGATGCCTTTGACAAAGCTGAGAAGCTGGAGCACAGAACTCTCCAACTTGAGGCATCCCGGATGTGCTGGACAGTTTCATGTCAACTTGACACAAGCTGAAGTCAGCTGAGAGGAGGGAGCCTCAGCTGAGAAAATGTCTCAATGAGATCAGGCTGTAGGTGAGCCTGTACGGCATTTTCTTAATTCTTGATCAGGGAGCACCCAGGTCACTGTGGGTGGGGTCACCCCTGGGCTTCTATAAGAAAGCAGGCTGAGAAATCCATGGGGAGCAAGCCAGCAAGTGGCACCCCCTCCATGGCCTCTGCACCAGCTCCTGCCTCCAGGTTCCTGCCCTGCTTGAGTTCCTGTCCTGACCTCCTTCATGGTCATGGTGTTTCCTCACAGCAATGGTGACCTTAACTAGGGCAATGGGTATCAGCTCTGCCTCCCTTTATCTGTCCCACCCCCGTCAACACACAGGAGGGTCCTGGAGCCCATTCCCAGAGTGCTGCTCTCCAAAGGAAAGTCCAAGATGAGTTTGCATCTCCCCCTCCCAACGGTCCCTCCCTCTCAGCTCCTTGCTCAAATGTGTAATAATGCCAATTACAGTCCGCACCAAGCCCCCAGTGTCCTCAGCAGCGTCAGGATGTCCCTGATTCTGTCCATGGTCCTGAACCTGGTCCTCATCAGCTCCTCAGCTGCCAGCTCATCTCATGCCTAGCTTTGAGCATCCTGCCTGGAGGAGGGCCAGGTGGGACATTCTTAAACAGGAAGACAGCATCATATCTGTGCCCTGTGCCCTGTGCCTCCCATTCCTGTGCAGGAGGAGGAAGTGGGAGGGGGGGAGGCTCAGGCTCCACCCATAGCTACCTGACTCAGCCCTGCCCACCTCGCACAGAGCCTCTGCTGAGCAGGAGAGAGGACTCTGCTTTACCTCATGCCACTACAGGAGACCCAAAAACCTTTGACACTGCTGCTCTGAAGACAGGCTCAAACTCACATCCAAAGTGAGCTGCTGGCTGTGGGCAACACACAGCGCTGAAGCTGCTCTGTCCTCAGAGTCATCCAAGGAGTCTCTTCAGCCCATCAGTTGCAGTTTGTGGTCCTCTCCTTGCAGAGAGGCAGTGTATTATCACCATGGTAACACAGAGGCAGGGGCATGACCACCTACAGGGAGACTTCAGAACGACAGACCAACTCAGCCCGAAGCCAAAGAGAAGCCAGGGATTCTGAGAGGGTTGGCTGGGCACAAGAAGACCCTGCATCTGGGCCTGCTGTTCTGACACTCAGGTCTGTGTCCCCAGACTGCCATCCTCACTGCTGTAAATTAGTATTGACCTGCGTAAGCACTGCACGTTCTGTAGGCTCTAAAGATGTCTACTGCTATAACTCAGACCTTAGCTCAAAGCACTGATGATCCAGTGCTTAAAAGCTCTGGCTAAGGGTAGAGACTGAAAAAGGAGTTTCCTGGTATCACCAGCCCTCAGCCTGGATACTCAGACCTCAGCATGAGGGTCTGACTGCTGCCCTTCCCTGGAGGCTCCGCTGGCAGCTTAGAGGGCAGTGACTTCTGAGGCTTGGCACCTAGGGGCCTCCCAGTCAAGCGCACACAAGGCTCCTCCTGCCTCCTTCCTGGATGCAAAGCATCATTCTAGGAAGCCTGGGAATGTCACTCTCACCTGACAATAAGATGAGTGGTTTTAAAGGTTACCCAAAAGCAAACAAACAAACAACACACACACACACACACACTCACACACAAAACCACAAAGATTTTTGACTAAAACACAACAGTTCTATGCTCCTGTATAGGGAAGGATATGTTACAGACAAAGCTAGAAATACACAAGGTAGAGAAGGTGTGTCACATAGCACAAAGTCTGTTTTTCTTCATAAACAAAAAGTCTTGGTAAATTAATAAGCAAAAGACAACCAACAGAAACACAGTCATTTGCTAGAAAGATACAAACAACCATTACACAGGCAGAGATGCTGCAGGTCATTCAAGGAACCCGACCGGTCAGCACTCCGTGACTGAATACTGAAGGGGTAGGGATATTTACCACTATTCAGTAAAGAAACCAACGTGATGGCTCAACAGGTTCAGTAGCTGCCAAGCCTGACACCCTGAGTTCAAAACCCAGCACCTACTCAGTGGAAAAAGAAAAGTGATTCCCTCGAGTTGCCTCTGGCTGCCACACATGTGTGGATGTGTGCGCCCCTACACACAGATGTGAAGAATTTATTTAATAAATAAATAAGTAAATATTTTTAAAACCTTAATACCTTAGTAATAAAAACACTCTCTGATAAACAATAGCCTGACTGCATATCGATAAACATCTTTTGTGGAAGGGGTATTTGATAGCCTATATATTTTTAAATTCACACACTTTTGACTTGGTAATTTTACTTCCGTGAATCTCTCCCACTGACCTAACCTCACTAGAAGGCTAAAAGATGGGTGGACATGGAAACATAATACTTTTCCATTAGGAAAACTCCAACACCCAGGAGATAAACTACAGAGCATGGTGTGATTGTATAATCATCGCTCTAAGCAGGGTAGGTGGTAGGTGGCACTGTACATTCTGGCAAGACACTTTGTCCAAGATGTATTGTAGATGAAAAGAAAGTTCCATAATAATACATATAAAAACCCATTTAGGGAGCGAGATAAGAAATGTGCTTATACAGAGGCATATATTCATATATACATATATATAATATCATATGTGTGGAAAGTTCTCAGAAAACATACAAAAATTTTACAGATAGAATTTGAGGTTGGGGAGTTGAGAAAGGATGAAGCCAGAATGCTCTTGGTTTCCATTTTTAACTTTCTCTCTACTTAATGCTCTTACCACAAGCAAATGCTTTGTTCATACAGAGATATTTTTTACTAAGAATAGTTTTAAGGCCAGGTATGGTGGTCCACACCTTTAATCCAAGACCTTGGGAGGCAAAGGCAGGCAGAGCTCTGAGTTTGACGCCAGTCTGGTCCACAGAGTGAGTTTCAGGACAGCCAGGGCTACACAGAGAAATACTGTCTCAGGAAAAAAAATAGTTTAAAGAATAGAAATGAAAGCATAGAGAGTCTTAGTACTTACTGAATTGGCTTATTATCAGCCCGAAATGGACTGTTATAAGTTCTAGGAAACACTCACTGACCACCAGGATGTTGGGAGCCAGGTGCAGAAGTTGGTTTTATTTCCTCCGTGGAAGGAGGGCTGAGATGAGAGCCATGCCCCAGCTGTACACATACACATCTGAGCTGAGCCCAGAGAGTTTTGTCCTCTGCTATAGTTATCTGTAGGCCCCGGGGATGGAAGCACCCAGCCTCTGTACCATTTACTCTTCTGTAACCCAAACTCTGAAGGCTTCAGCTTCCAGTCTCCGTCTGCTAACCTAGACCTAGAATGTTTCAGCTTCCAAGACTTACTGCTGAATAAGCTCACCCTATTTAGTTCTTTCTGGGCTTTCAATGGCTGGATTCAACTCAGCTGCTCTGGCCCAAACTCCTCTCCAAGCTGACTGATTGAATTTGGTATCTCTTGTGGCTTCTAACTGAATTGCTCTACTTGGCCTCAAACTAACTCAGGCAATATGTCCTAACCTTCTGCCCCCTTCTCATTCTCTGGCTTGTTCTCTCTGCAACCTGTCTCTATAAACTGCTACATGCACTGCTGCTGCTGCTATTAATCTTCTCTCCCTGTGCTGCTCTTAAGTAGCTTCTCTTTCTTGTCTGTTCTCATCAGAGTTGGGCATATCCTAGCTCTGACTCATTCTGTCCAATCTTTCTCTGATTCATCACTTTGTCTGCTCCCCAATTAGACATCAATTTCAAACATCAATGCCTCCTCCTATAAATTAATCTTACTTTTATTGTTTGGGATTAAAGGTGTGTACTAAGGGTGTGTTGTATGCCAGCGGGATCACATAGACCTAGAAGGTCTTTAAATGTGATCCCTTGCCAGAACAGCCATGTTGCTGAATTAAAATTCCTCTACAACAGGGGAAGACTATAGTAAACACACACAGAGAGAAAAATAAAAGAGAAAGGAATAAACTCAGAGTACTATGACATAAAGTAAATCCTCAGAACTCAGAGGAACACACTGAAAAATGAGCTGAAAAACAAAGAAGCTTCAAATGTCAGAAAACAAGAAAGTGGCAACTTTGTGGCCTAACCTGTAGGCAATCATATTAGATATAACAGATTAAATTCTCCAAACAAAGGACAAATTAAAGTCTTCAAAGGGTGGTTCAAGGGCCAAGCACTGAGGAGATCACTCAGTGAGGACCTGAATTTAGATTCCCAGTTTTCATGTAGAAAGTCAGGCATGGTAGCATGTGCTAGTAAAACCATCACTGGGAGGCAGTGAGTTTCATGTACAGTAAGAGACTGTCTCTCAAAAAATAAGGTAAAGGAATTATTTAAGAAGATATCTGGCTTGGAGAGATAGCTGAGTGGTTAAGAGCACTGGTTGCTCCTCCAGAGGACCAGGTTCACTTCCCAGCACCAACATGGCAGTTCTGGACTGTCTGTAACTTCAGTTCTGGGGGATGTGACACAGTCAACAGCACAACACTAATTCACATAAAATAAAAATAAATAAACTATAAAAAAGAAGATATCTGATATTTACCTATGACCACCACATGTGCATGCATGCACATACACACACACTACTACCTATAGCAACAGTAACAACAACAAAAAATGGCCCATCAATGTGCTGCCTACAAGAAACTCACTTACAGTTAACTTACAGTTTATGCATAGGCTAAAAGTGAAGACATGGCAAAAAGATATCCCATGCAAATGGAAATGAATGGAGGTGGCTGTGGTTGTACTAAACAAAGTCAACTGTGGCATCACAGCTCCCACAAGAGACCTGGGGACCATTAATTATATTCTCTAAAGTAAATTGAATATGAAAATAGTTATGAATATTCATGCACCAAACATGGTATCTCTTCACAGTAATAGAACACTGACTAAGATGATGACTGAATCTCTTTTTTGTTATTGTTTCATTTTATTTTTTTGTGTATGGGTGTTTTTGTGCACCATGTGCTGTACAGTGCCCTTAAAGGCCAGAAGAGGGCACCAGATCTCCTGGGACTGGAGTTACAGATGGTTCTGAGCAGCATGTAGGTGCTGGGAATTGAACTCAAGTCCTCTGAAAGAACAGACAGTGCTCTTAACCACTGACCCAATCCTCCAGTCCCATGGTTAAGAATCTTTTAATTTAAAAAGATACAATGAAACAAAACATTCTTAGCTAGACTAACTAAAAGGGGGAAAGGTTAATAAATAAAAAATTAGAATGAAGGAGGAGGCATAATGGGTACCTCAAAAGTGGAGGAACTATAAGAAACTACACGAACAGTTGTATGCTAACGGTTGGATAATACAGATAGGAAGGGTAGATCAGTGTACAACCGTCAAAGTTGAAGAAGAGGCAGAAAGCTACAGCACACAATCCTGTCGGAGAGTAACCCGGCCATTATAAACCTCCTGACAAAGAAAAGTGTGGGGCCAGAGAGCTTCACACCACACAGTGGGCAGAATGAATGCCAACCTTCTCAGTCTTGTATGAGACAAAGTACATGGCAAAAACAGACGGGGAAGACACCCCAGACCCTTCCGCTCAGCAAAGCCAGCACTGGGCAGAGCAAACAAACACAGCTCCACCAGAAGAGAGAAAACATGAAAATTGCACACCTGAGGGTATCAGGCCCCAGACAGGACAGTGACATCACCACCAACCCCAGGCTCAGGAAGAGGAAATGGAGGGCGGAGGTGGGGAGCAGGGCTGTCTGCTGGACCAGGTGTGGCCGCTGCAGGCATGACCTCAAACTCAGAGGTCTGGCGGGCTCTGCACCTCATGGGCACCACCACACCTGGCCCCATCGGGCTACTTTGTCACAGAGAAGAAGTTTCGACGGCACCCCCGAGCAGTGAGACCACCCAGGGACTCAGGGACTACTAAACCCAGCCACGGTCTCATTCTTCCCCTTGTCCTCACCAAGGGAGCTCAGTCTCAGAAGCCCTCCCACATCTCAAACTGACTGAACTTGTTCACTGGCAGTGTGGAATTCAATTAGAAGCGAATGACAGTGCGAGACAGAGAAAACATCCCAGGTGTTCATTGGGGCAAAAGTGATGCTTTAAGATACTTCAAGCCAGCCAGACACGGTGGTGCATGCCAGTAATCCCAGTGCCTGAGGGTGGGTCGCAGAGACCTTGAGTCAGTCTGAGGCCAGCTTTTAAACTGTAGGGCCTGACTACATAGGGCTGTATAACTGAAGCCAGGGGTCAGAAAAAAAAATGGTGACACATTTCGCCCAAAATTAAGTCAAAAGCAGATGTGTTGTTGAATCTGAGGTATTCCTGCAGCACTGGCCTGTGTGGAATCCTGTGACTTCATTGCAGCCTCTGTTCTGAAGGTGGTCATGTCATCATGGCCATCAGTACCAATAAACACATCTCAGAACACCTGGCCTCAGATTCATAAGTACTTCACTACCACATCAGAGATTTCACTGAACATAGAAGCTTTTCCATTAGTGTGTGTAAACCATTCATTACATTTTTTTTAATTCACGTCACATCCTGATCATAAGCCCATCCCCCATCTCCTCCTGGTCCCAACCTCCCTCCTTCTTCCCTCTAGCCCCTCCCCTACTCCTCAGAAAGGGGACACCCCACTAACAACCCAGCGCAGCTCATCAAGTTGCCTCAGGACTGAGCTTGTCCTCTTCTTTTGTGCTCTTCCTCTGTGGCCTGGTGAGGCCCCACCAGAGGAATGATCGAAAAGCAGGCAACAGAGTCCATGTCAGAGGCAGCTCCTGCTCCCCTTACTAAAGAACCCACATGAAGACCAAGCTGCCCATTGGCTATATATGTGTAGGGGGCCTAGATCCAGTCCATGTGTGGTCCTTGGTTGCTGCTTCAGTTTCCACAAGAACCTCCCTGGGCCCAGGTTAGTTGTTGATTTTCTTGTGGAGTTCTTGCCCCCTCTGGGTCCTTCTATCCTTCCCCCACCCTCTTCCACAAAGCTCCCCATGCTCCGCCTAATGCTTGGCTGGGAGTCTCAGCATCTGTTTCCATCCGCTGCTGGGTGGAGCCTCTCAGAGGACAGTTATGCCAGGCTCCTGTCTGTGAGCATAGCAGAGTATCATTAATACTGTCAAGAGGTTGGCTCTCTTCCGTGGGTTGGGTCTCAAGTTGGGCCAGGCATTGGTTGGCCAGTCCCTCAGTCCCTGCTCTATCTTTATCCCTGAACATCTTGTACACAGGGTAAATTTAGGGTCGAAGTTTTTGTGGGTGGGTTGGTGTTCCCCTCTGTCCATTAGAAGTCCTGTCTGAAAAGGTAGCCTCTTCGGTCTCCATGACCCCTGCTCCTAGGAGTCTCAGCTGGTGTCACCCTTATATCCTTCCAGGAGCCGCCCCTGACCTAGGTCTCAGAGATGCCCTCAGCTTCTCTCTCCAAGCGCTCTGGCCTCCCCCGACTCTCCCCATATCTGATCTCCACCCTCATTTCCCTCTCCACTGACTCTCCTACCCTGTTCCCTGTCTTCATCCACTTTATTCTATTTCCCCTTCTGAATGAGATTCAAGCACCCTCCCTTGGGTCCTCCTGTTACTTAGCTTCTTTGGGTCTGTGAACTGTAGTATGTTTATCCTGTTCTATATGGCTAAAAATCTGTTTATAAGTGAGTACGTACCATATGTGTCATTATGGGTCTGACTTTTCTCACTCAGAATGCTCTTTTCTAGTTCCATCTATTTGCCTACATATTTCATGATTTCCTTGTTTTTAATTGCTGAGTAGTATTCCACCATGTAGATGTACCAGTTTCTTTATCCATTCTTCAGCTGAGGGACATCTAGTTTGTTTCCAGTTTCTGGATATTACAAATAAAGCTGCTATGGACATAGTTAAGCAAATATCCTTGTATGGTTTAGCATCTTTTGGATGTATACCCAGGAATGGTATAGTTGGATCTTGAGGTAGAGCTATTCCAAATTTTCTGAGAAAGCAGCAGATCGATTTCCAAAGTGTTTGTACAAGTTTGCACTCGCACCAGCAACGGAGGAGGGTTTCCCTTTCTCCACATCCTCGTCACCATGCACTGTCACTTGAGTTTTTTTTTTTTTATTTTAGTCATTCCAATGAGGGTAAGATGGAATTTCAGAGTTGCATTTCTGATTTGCATTTCCCTGATGACTAAGGACATTGAGCATTTTGTTAAGTGCTTCTCGGCCATTCGAGATTCCTCTGCTGAGAATTCTCTGTTTAGCTCTGTATCCCATTTTTTAATTGTTTGTTGGTGTTTAATTTCTTGAGTTCTTTTTATATTCTGGATATAGCCCTCTGTCAGATGTAGGGTTGGTGAAGAGCTTTTCCCAGTCTATAAGCTATTTTGTTCTGTTGACAGTGTCCTTTGCCTTATAGAAACTTTTCAGTTTCATGAGGTTTCATTTATTAATTGTTGATCTTAGAGCCTGGGCTGTTGGTGTTCTATTCAGGAAGTTGTCTCCTGTGCCAATGAGTTCAAGGCTGATCCCCACTTTCTCTTCTAATAGGTTTAGTGTGTCTGGTTTTATGTTGAGGTCTTTGATCTACATGGACTTGAGTTTTCTACATGGTGATAAATATGGGTATATTTGCATTTTTCTACATGTAGACATCCAGTTAGACCAGCACCATTTGTTGAAATGCTTTCTTTTTTCCACTTTATGGCTTTGGCTCCTTTATCAAAATTCAAGTGTCCATAGGTTTGTAGGTTTATTTCTGGGTCTTCAATTCAATTTCATTGATCAACCAGTCTGTTTCTAGGCCAGTACACATGTTGTTTTTACTACTATTGCTCTGTAGTATTGCTTGAAATCAGGGATGGAGATACCTCCATGAAATCTTTTATTATAAAGAATTGTTTAGCTATTCTGGGTTTTTTGTTTTGTTTTGTTTTTCCAGATGAAGTTAAGAATTGTTCTTTCAAGGTCTGTAAAGAATTGTGTTGGTATTTTGATGGGAATTGCATTGACTCTGTAGATTGCTTTTGGTAGAATAGCCATTTTCACTATGTTAATCCTACCAATCCAGGAGCATGGGAGATCTTTCCATCTTCTGATGTCTTCTTCAGTTTCTTTCTTCAAAGACTTGAAGTTCTTGTCATACAGGTCTCCCACTTGCTTGGTTAGTTACCGCTAGATACTCTATATTATTTGTGGCTATTGTAAAGGGTGTTGTTTCCCTAATTTCTTTCTCAGCCCATTTGTCATTTGTGTACAGGAGGGCTACTGATTTCTTTTGATTATTTTTTTTTATCCAGCCATTTTGCTGAACATGTTTATCAGCTGTAGTTCTCTGGTAGAATTATTGGGGTCACTCATGTATACTATCATATCATCTGTGAATAGTGATACTTTGACTTCTTCCTTTCTAATTTGTATCCCTTTGATCTCTTTTAGTTGTCTTCTTGCTCTGGCTAGGACTTTGAGTACTAAATTGAAGAGATATGGAGAAAGTGGGCAGCCTTGTCTTGTCCCCTGATTTCAGTGGAATTGTTTTAAGCCTATTGTTTACTATTGGCTTGCTGTGTATTGTCTTTATTGTATTTAGGTATATGCCTTGTTTCCCTGATCTTTCCAAGATTTTGAACATTAAGGGGTGTTGGATTTTGTCGAATGCTTTTTCGGCATCTAATGAGATGATTATGTGGATTTTTTTTCTTTAAGTTTGTTTATATGGTAGATTACTTTGATGGATTTTCACATATTGGACCACCCCTGTATGCCTGATATGAAGCCTACTTGGTCGTGGAAGGTGATATCTTTGATGTGTTCCTGGATTCAATTTTTTAGTATCTTACTGAGTGTTTTTGTGTCAGTGTTCATAAGGGAAATTGGCCTACAAATCTCTTCCTTTGTTGGGTCTTTGTGTGGTTTAGGTATCAGGGTGACTGTGGTCTCATAGAATGAGTTTGGTAATGTTCCTTCTGTTTCTATTTTGTGGAATAGTTTGAGAAGTATTGGTATCAGCTCTTCTTTGAAAGTCTGGTAGCTTTTTTTTTTTTTTTGGTTGGGAGACTCTTAATGATTCTTTTTTATTTCCTTAGGGGTTATAGGACTATTTAATTTGTTTGCCTGATCTTTGTTTGACTTTGGTAAGTGGAATCTATCAATAAAATGGTCTGCTTTGTTTAGATTTTCCAGTTTTGTGGAGTACAGGCTTTTGAAGTGAGACCTAATGAGTCTTCAGATGTTTTTTCAGTGTTATTATGTCTCCCTTTTCATTTATGAATTATTGATTTTGATACTGTCTCTCTGCCTTTTAGTTAGTTTGGCTAAGGGTTCATCTATCTTGCTGATTTTCTCAAAGAACCAGATATCGGCTGGTTCTTTGTATTGTTCTCTTTGTTTCTTATTGATTGATTTCAGCCCTGGGTTTGATTATTTCCTGCCATCTACTCCTCTTGGATGTGTTTGCTTCTTTTTTTTCCTATAGCTTTCAGGTGTGCTGTCAAGTTGATAGTAGGAGATCTTTCCAATTTCTTTATATGGGAACTTAATGCCATGAACTTCCCTCTTAGCACTGCATTCATTGTGTTCCATAAGTTTGGGTATGTTTGTATTCATTTTCATTGAACTTTAGGAAGATTATAATTTATTTCTTTATTTCTTCCCTGACCCAAGTGGTCACTGAGTAGGGAGTTGTTCAGTTTCCATGAGTGTGTAGGTTTTTATTATTTCTGTTGTTGTTGAAGTCTATATTTAATCCATGGTGATCTGATAAAAATACAAGGGGTTACTTCAATTTTGTTGTATTGGTTGAAGGTTGCTTTGTGACTGTCTATATGGTCAATGGAAAAGTTTCGTGAGGTGCTGAGAAGGTGTATTCTTTTGTGTTTGGGTGAAAAGTTCTGTAGATATCTGTTAGCTACATTATTTCTCTGTTTAGTTTCTGTCTCATTAACTTGTCCTTTGGTGAGAGTGGGATGTTGAAGTCTCCTGCTGTTAATATGTGAGGATCAATGTGTGATTTAAACTTTGGTAATGTTTCTTTTACAAATGTGGATGCCCTTGTATTTGAGCATAGATGTTCAGAATTGAATTGTCCTCTTGGTAGATTTTTCCTTTGATGAGAGTGGAGTGCCCTTCCTCATCTCTTTTGATTAATTTTGGTTGAAAGTTTATTCTATTAAATGTTAGGACAGCTACTCCAGCTTGCTTCTGGGGTCTATTTGCTAGAAAACCTCTTTCCAGCCCTTCACTCTGAGGTAAAGTCTATCTTTGTTGCTGTATTTCTTGTATGTAGCAGAACAATGGGTCATGTGTATGGATCCATTCTGTTAGCATGTATCTTTTTATTGGGAAATAGAGTCCATTGGTGTTTGAGAGTTGGTTTTGTTTGTTTTAGGTTTTGTTGTTGTTTGTTTTGTTTTGTTTTAAGACATGTTTCTCTCTGTAGCCATGGCTGGCCTGGACTCACTTTGTAGACCAGGCTGGCTGGCCTCAAACTCAGAGATCTGTCTGCCTCTGCCTTCCTGAGTACTGGGATTACAGGCATGCACCGCTGCACCCAGCTGGTGTATTAATGAAATATTGACGACCAATGATTGTTAGTTTCTTTTATTTTGATGTTGGTGATGGTATTGTGTTTATGAGCTTTTCTTCTTTTGGTTTTGCTGTAATGAAGTTATTTATATTCTGTGTTTTCTTGGGTGTAGTTGGAGTTTTCCACATAGTATTTAGTATCTAATATCTGGTATCTAGTAGACCTGGCTTTTAGAGTCTCTTTTGAGAAGTTAGGTGTTATTCGGATAGCTCTGCCTTTATATGCTACTTGGTCTTTTTCCCTTGAAGCTTTTAATATTTTTTCTTTGTCCGATATACTCAATGTTTTAATTATTATGTGGCAAAGGATTTTCTATATGGTCTAATCTAATTGGTGTTCTGTAAAAACCTCTTGTACGTTTATAGGCATCTCTCTATTTTTTTTTAAGTTGGGAAAATTTTTCTTCTATGATTTTGTTGAAAATATTTTCTGAGCCTTGGAGCTAGGAATTTTCTCTTTCTTTTATTCTTATTATTCTTAGATTTTATTTTTTCATCATGTCCTGGATTTCTTGGATATTTTGTGTCAGGAATTTTTTAGATTTAATATTTTCTTTGACAGATGTATTGATCTCTTCAATTTTATCTTCTAGACCTGAGATTCTCTCTTCCATCTTTTGTATCCTGTTGGTGATGCTTGTGTCTGCAGTTCCTGTTCTCATCCCTTGGTTTTCCATCTCCAGGATTTCCTCAGTTATGTTTTCTCTGTTGTTTCTGTTTCCATTTTCAGGTCTTGAACCATTTATTCATTTCCTTCGTCTGCCTGTTTGATTGTATTGTCCTGTATTTCCTTAAGGGATTTATTCATTTAAAGGCCTGTATCATCTTCATAAGTGTAGATTTAAGGTTGTTTTCTTATGTTTCAGCTGTGGTAGGATAGCCAGGGCTTGCTGTAGTAGGATAGCTGGGTTCTGGTGATGACTCACTGCCCTAGCTTTTGTTGGCTGTGTTCTTACACTGGCCATTAGCCATCTGGTTGTCCCTGGCATTGGCTGGTTGTTTCTGGGGCCCTCTGGACTTCTCAGGCATTTTGGAGGAGCCCTGGGTCTGGCACCCCTCCTCAGGATGGTGGATAAGGATGTGGGCTAGAGGTTGGATCTTGGCAAATAGCCTGCAGCTCTCCTCTCCTGGCTGTGTCCTAGTTGGACCTACAAGCAGGGTTAGGGTGTGTCTAACCTGTATAATCCTGGGGTCCAGCAGGTCTCCTCAGGAAGGCTAGTAGAGCCATGGACTAGAAGGCTGGAACTGTGTAGCTGTCAGCCAAGGCCCCTCCTCACTACAGGGAAACGCTGATGCCGGTGTGTCAGCATGAGCACTCACATGTTCTACACTCATTGAGCTCTGCTACTCAGATGCTGTGCACATGCTAGGGGCCACCATCTTGGAACCGCTTTCCTATTCTTATAGGAACATAGTGGCTTAATTACAGAAAGTAACGCATCTTCTCCTACCCCCTCCTCAGCATGTGCCAAATTGGATCTTTGGATCATATGGCGTTCGAAACTTTGACTTTAGAAGTTGTTGTGTGAGCTGCTAACTTAAGTTTCAGACACACACACAAAATAGTTTGAAATGATTTTTGACTTGGGACTGAACTGAACGCAACAATTTCTGACATGTCACTTAACATACTTCTACCATTTTATGCTGTGTATTTATGCAAAGAGGCATTCTCTGCGTTGATTCTAAAATCCAAATATTCGATCAACTATGAAAAACACTGACGATGCATTGCATTCAGCCTAGAGTTAATTGTTCATATAAAAATAAAGTAAGCACCCACATCTAATTAACATGCAAATTTGATTTCAACTTTTAAAAATGGTTCAGAACTTTTATGTATACCAAAGCATTTTGTTTTCTTTTATTTGTGTTCACCTGTATGTGCTCATAAGCTTGGTGACTGGAAAGGACAGAAAGAACTTGTCAGATCTCTTGGGGCTGGTGTTACAGGGAGTGAGCTTCCCAATGTGTGTGCCAGAAACTGAACTCAAGTCCTCTGCAAGAGCAAAACATGCTCTTAACCACTGGGCCGTCTCTCCCACCCACCCCACCAAGAATTGTTTTAAAATATAGTCCTATGTGATTTATTATCAGCTATTGTCTGATTTGTTCACCTATTTAATAGACCTATATCCCCAGGGTTGTGTAAAAATTTCTCAGGCAGAAAAGATCATGAGAGAAAAAAACTTTAAGCAGCGCTGCTTCAGTCCAGTCCAGTTCTGTTTTGGGGCACAAAGGTCAAGGGTGCAGTCCCCAAGACTGCCCCACTGAGATCCAGCTACAAGTTAGGGTCCACTCAGCTTCTGGCCAGCAGGCTACAGAGAGAGAGAGAGAGAGAGAGAGAGAGAGAGAGAGAGAGAGAGAGAGAGAGAGAGAGAGAGAGAGAGAGGAGGGGAGGGGAGAGGAGAGGAGAGGAGAGGAGAGGAGGAAAACTTTGTACCTTGCATAGCCAGGAAAAGGTACATGGTCTGCTCAGGATCTCACAAAATAGCCGCCTTTCCTTTTCCCTCCCTTCTTTCAGGCCCCTACTTCATGCTATGTTTTCTAGGGCCAAAGCATGCATCAGCCTCCCCTTGATACTATGTGGGTCCCTGTAACCCACTTAGCCACCTCCTGGAGACCCACAGCCTTCTGCAGGGATGCCTCACTTGACAACCCCCAAGTGGCCACATTTGCTTTGGAATGAGAGCAGAGCCTGGTCCAGAGACCCAGAGTCAGCCTGCAGGTGAGGGGGGGGGGGGTTCAGACAGCATGAGATGCACCTGCCAGATCTCAAAGGCTCCTACAGATGTGGAAAGCACTTTATCTTTTTACCTCTGCCTCTATCTTCCCAGGCTGCTCCTGCCCTGCCTTCCCACCTCCTGATTCTCTCTTACCTTCATTTCCTTCCTTCCCCTCAAGTCCCCTCTGCCCTTTCGTGGGCCAGGGAGCTCAGCATCCGGCTCCCACCTGCCAACCTGGACACTCCTGTGCAAAGACGCCCCAGTCTGTCTCCCACGAACCCACAGGCAGGACTGACTCCACTCTGACTCTCCCATCCCGTCTTCTGTCACATGCGCAGTGACCCGGAATGCACTTGAACTCAAGTTTGCACACCCCAGGTACTGCTCAGAAATCAGTGGCTGATGGGAGTTCTTGTCAGCAAGTGACAGAAGCCCCTCCCCCACCTGGGGGGATGCACACTCTGAGCCTTCCTGAATGCCAGGGACCAACATGAGGAAGCTGAGAAACTAAGTCAGCAGAAGTGCAGGGCGCTGGTGGGTGGGGGAGGACCGAGGACTCCTGGCGGGGCCAGGGGGTGGCTGCAGCGCCTTCTCCTTGGGCCCAGCACCCCTCACTGCACAACACTCAGCACAGCAGCTGAGCCTCTGGGCTTCCTGTGGGAACCAGCCATGCGCCTCACTGAAGGACGCCAGCGCAGGAAGGGCCTGCAGGGCCAGGAAGCACCGTGGCTGTAACCTGCCTCTCAGCCTTCTCTACGTAAAACACTGCGGGCAGAACAGGACACATGTCTGAAACCCGGAGCTGTTGCTCTCATCATCAACCGCCCACGCACTTCTGAACAGGAGGGCGGCCGCCGTGCTCACAGTCCACCTACTCATGCCGAATTTCACCCCAAGACAAAAGGTGAAAACCAGAAAGACGGTGGAGCCAGTGAGATGTTCAGGAGGTAAAGGCGCCTCCAGCTAAGCCTGACGGGAGCTCAGTCCCTTCCACGTGGTGGGAGGAGAGACTCAGCTCCCCAAACGCCCTCTGGCCTGCACGTGCATGCTGTGGTTTACACTTGTATGCAGGTACAACACATGTGCGCGCACACACACAAACATAAGCATAAAAAAATTAACTAATTACGTGTGAAAAGAAAGTAACTATTTTAAAGGCCAAACCGCCAGCCTGCTTTCCCACTGTCAACCTGGTCTCCTTTGGCACCTGGCGCCACTGTACCCGGCACCTGCCTACCACAGACCCCTGCGCTTTCTAAGCCATAAGAGTGCTCTTCTCAAGCTAGAAGAGATGGCTCAATGGTTAAGAGCACACACTGCCTGGGCAGAAGACTAAGTTCCGTTCCCAGCACCCACAGCGCCTGTAACTCCAGCTCCAAGGGATCCAATGCCTTCTTCTGGCCTCCAACAGCACTGGCGCACGTGCACACACACAGACACATAAAAATTTTATTTGCCCCCCAAAAGTAATATTTTTATTAATTTAATACAAATATGTCTTTTTTATTAAAACAACAACAGTGTTCTTCCCAGGTGTCCAGTGCTTTGCACATTCTCGCCTTGGCAGAAGTGTAGGCAGACCCCGCACCTCAGCTTTACTCACCTGCTGTGGCTGAGTGTGTTTCTGTGGTGTATGTGTGTCCGTGTGATCTCCCTCCACTGAAAGGAGCCACAGAACATGTGGCCAGCATGTGTCCCCAGTGTGATGCACAGAAACCGGCCCTGCAAGAGGAGACCTTGGGCAGCACCATGGACTGTGCGGTGTGGCCCCTGCCACCGAGTCACTGACACATGCACAGCAATGGCTCTGAGGAACTCAGTCCCTGACAGGGGCCAGCCTCTCCCCTCCAGGTGCCTCCAGTGTCCTTTATTGCTCCCTGGCCATGACAGGGATGAGTCCCAGAATGGAGCAAAGCAACCAGTGCCATGGCCTCCCAAAACCTTCAAACTCCCCCAGCATGCCTGAGGGACCCAGTCCTGCCTTCACGCCCTGCCAGAGTCACACAATGGTGGCTGCAGAGCAGGCTTGATGTCAGGCTCACAGAGCTGGGGTCAAGCACAGCACTGAACTCAGGCATCCCCCTACCCACCAACTCCAGCTCAGAACCGGATCTGTAACCTCTCCCAGGCCAGCCATCAGAGGACATGCCTTTGCAAAGGCTTTGGGCTCCCTGGGTGAAACACCTTTAAACAGTTGGACATACATCACAGAGATGTCTATCATTTGACCTATTGGGATCTGGGGTCACTGTCGTTCAGAGACATTTCTGTGCACACCTGTACATCAGCCATGGTTCCCATCTCTACTCACAGGCCCTGCCTCACACCTCGGAGAGCTGCTCTGCCCTCTGGCAAAGGGTCACCACCATCTGTAGGGTGTCCCTGAGGTATAAGCTGTATTCCACTCAGAGGCCCCAGCAAGGCCATGTAGGTACCAGGGGACTGAAGTACCTCACTTGGTACTAGGCCTTTCACAGCCCACGTCTCCATTCCTGAGTGCCCTTCCACTGCCAAGAAAACTGCCCTGCCCTCAAATCCTATGTCAAGGTCAGCTTCCGGAGAGGCCAAACATCGGCCGCCACCAGGCCCTCCCTAAGGTCGGCCTGAGGCACCGCTCTTGAAAGGGAGGGGCAGAAGGATGGCCGGATATTTGAAAAGAATCTTCCAGCATGAGCAACAAGCAGGAGAACTTAGAACAAATGCCATGTGACCAGTCTCTGCAATGGCTACCTCCCTGTGTTCATGCCTGGCAGGGGCTCTGCCCTGGGGTGGCTGTGTGGCTGTGTCGGGGAAGGATGACTACGCCTCAGAGTCAAGGGTTCCAAGATACATTCCAGCTTCTTCTGCGCTCCGCCCCTCCCCCGCCCAGATCACTCCCTCTGAGGGGCGCCAGCTTCCATGTCAGGCAGCCATATGGAAAGGCGCATGTGGTGAGGAACCCAGGCCTCCTGCCAACAACCAAGTGACTGAGCTTGGAAGCGGATCCCTTGTCCCCGTCAAACCTGGCTAACGCATTGGCTGCAAAGAGACCCGGAGCCAGAGCCACCCGCCTTGCTCGCCAGATCCCGGCCATGGAAACCAGGAGAGAAAGCCATTTGTTGTCTTAAGCTCCTGCGTTTGGAGGTCATCCGTGACATAATAACAGACGACACACGCGGCTGTGTGCTCCGCAGAAAGGAGAAGGCTTCAAAAGAGTCTATCATTAACATCACACAGAAAGGACGGCGCACGGTGAAGCTGGGAGAAGGATGCTGGGAAGCTAAAAATGCAATCACAAATTTAAGTCAATAGAAGCATTGGAGGGAAAAGAAACTTGAGAAAGTTCCCAGAACACAGAACAAAAGGCAAAGATATAGACAATAGGAATTGGATTTTGTTTTCCTTTTAATTAAAGAGTTAGACTATGGAGCCAGGAGGTCCAACAACTGACAGATAGACATTCCAGAAAGTGCACTGAGACAGAAGATAAAATTATCAAAGAAATAATACCAGAAAATGTCCTACAACTGAAGGGCGTGAGTCTCCAGACTGCGGGATGTATTAAGCATCCAAAAATAAAGATAATGGCAGGGAGCATTGGTTTTACCCCATTGCTCTAATGAAAAACTGGAGGCTAGCTACTTTATAAAGAAAAAGAGGGTTATTTAGTTTGAAGTTTGAGAAGCTAAGTCCTCAGCATGTCATGTAGGAGGAATCAAGACAGGGGACTGAGCCAGAGGGAGGAGCCACAGTGAGGCCAGAAGCCAGAGAGCAGAAGAACATACCTAGTTCTTTACCTGGGAACTAACCAGGATCCACAAGATCCCCAGAAACCCCAGCAGCAGTCACCTCTACACAGCCACGCTAGGGACCAAGCCTCCAACGCAGGAACTCTAAGGACACACTGAAAACATTCCCAAGCCGGCCCTAGGGTGATGACTTGGTACACCAAGAAGAGAAGCTTCCAGAAAAAAAGAAAGAAGGAAGAAGGAAGGAAGGAAAGAAAGGAAGGAAAGAAGAAGGAAAGAAAGAAAGAAAGAAAGAAAGAAAGAAAGAAAGAAAGAAAGAAAGAAAGAAAGAAAGAAAGAAGCTTGACTCAAAAGCTGGATGGCTCTGACTTGTCTACAAGAAGGAAACCTGGTTTTGGCGGCAAGTGCTGTAGGCAGCTCAACAAAATTAGTTCCAAACATGGGCGTCTGAACTGAAATGATAGAACAGTAACCCCAGGAAACTTTCAGAGAGTGTGTTGCACTGAGACTACAGACAGGGGATAAAGAGCCAGCACAGTGGTTAAAAGCACCGACGGCTCTTCCAGAGGACCCAAGTTCAAGTCTCGGCACCCACATGGCAGCTCATAACCACGTATAACTCCAGTGTCAGGGGATCTTGACTCCCTCTTCTGACCTCCATGGGCACCAGGCATGCACATAGGACAGAGACGGGCATGCAAGCAGACCCTGTACACATAAGAATAATCAAATAACTTTAAAAAGGCGTTAGAGAGTGTCTCAGCTGGGGTTCTCTAGAGGAGAAGAACCGGTAGAACCAATGTATAAAAAGGTAACATGGAGTTGGTCTGGCTCGTCCAACAATGGCTGCCTTCACACTGGGAAGGCTGAGAACCCCAGGCGTTTCAGTCCATGATGATGGCTGCCTCCTCAGTCCCAGCTTGGTGTGAAGGCTTGCGGGGTTCCTGGAGAGACAGTGGTCTGTGGTGGAAGTCTGAGGAGGCTGGGATCTGATGCCAGCAAAGGACAGGAGTGACTGCAGCCGGGGCAGCCACAGGAAGCAGCAATGACAGCTCACAGAAGCAGCAGCATTTCCCTCAGATCTCTTTCTATCTGGGCAGCTGCTGGAAGGCACTACCCGGCCTGGAGGGAGGCTCGTTCCCCTCAGGTAAACCTTCCTGGGAGAAGTCAGAGATCTGCCCAGAGGTGTGTCTCTTACTTGGTTCAGATCAGTGAAGCTGCCAAGTAAGATGACCAAAGAGGTGAAACTGCTGGAGAAATCAGCAACCTGGGGGCTGACTGTGTTTTGGGGGGCCTTGTCTGAGGACCTTAGAGCACCTCAGAGCACCTGCTGTAGGAGAAAAGATACCAGCAAGGTTTAACCATGCGCAAGGTTGCACAGAGAGATATGTTAGATATGTAAAAACCTAAACCATAACCCAGATGTCCCTCAACTGAGGAATGGATACAAAAATTGTGGTACATTTACACAAGGGAATACTACTCAGCAATTAAAAACAAGGGAATCATAAAATTTGCAGGCAAATGGTGGGATCTAGAAAAGATCATACTGAGTGAGGTAACCCAGAAGCAGAAAGACACACATGGTATATACTCACTTATAAGTGGATATTAGACATATAATATAGGACAGGGGTCCTCAAACTTTTTAAAGTGGGGGCCAGATCACA
>CM053746.1:3351597-3368949 GCA_028658305.1 Pachyuromys duprasi | reverse complement strand
TATATGAACTACTAATTCCTACCCACACTGCACATATCTTTTATAAATAAAATGAAGAACATTTATAAATAAACAGATCACGTACCAGTATTTCAATGGGAACTGTGGGCCTGCTTTTGGCTATATATATTATATATACACACACAGTGTATAAACCCCCATTAGTCCCTGATGTGAACACTTACCCCTTGCAGGCTTTCCTAAGCAGACCAGCTCAGTCCCTGATAGTTCAGTTATATCTCCCTATATAATGCCCAAATTGATATGTTCGGAATCAGCATGTGAACACTGAAAAGGAAATGCAAAATGCATATAAAATTTTCAATGTAATCCCCTTTAAAATGCTTCAGCACCGAACCCCTAATCTCCCAACCACCGCCCATCTCCCAACTTTGATTTCAGCACTGAGCGCCCCACCACCCCCAAAGGGGAATTTTCATAAGAGTCACCCACCCCCCAATCGGGTAGAACCCCCCATCTAGCAAAAATTTATTTCTATGGCACTTTTGTCTGAACTTTGGCAGTGGAGGGAGTGGAGGAAAACTTCACTGACACAGACACAGCACACAGACACCACGTTGCCTGGGGATGGAGCGGGCGCCTTTTTACATCATTATATAGTCACCCACATGTGGTACTCCTCGCCACGCGGCGTCCAGCGCCCTCCAGTGACGTCATCAGTGGCACCGAGCGCCAGGCACAAGGGCGCATCAGTGTCCCTCCCAACACCGCCCTCATGCCCACCCTCCCAGCACACAGCGTGCTGTGGGTGGAGGCGGTTGACGTCATCCCTGAGAAGCTGTGACACTGAGTGTATATGCTGGCAGGTATCTTGGCGGCCAAACTGCACTC
This sequence comes from Pachyuromys duprasi, assembly GCA_028658305.1. Classification (NCBI taxonomy): domain Eukaryota; kingdom Metazoa; phylum Chordata; class Mammalia; order Rodentia; family Muridae; genus Pachyuromys; species Pachyuromys duprasi. The sequence continues at coordinate 3,368,097 of CM053746.1, read as the reverse complement.
ATTGCTGGTAGGCCGGATCAGACTCCTCTGCGGACTGCATGTGGCCCGCGGGCCGTAGTTTGAAGACCCCTGATATAGGATAATCATACTAAAATCTGTATACCTAAAGAAGCTAAGCAAGAAGAAGGACTCTGGGTAAGATAAACAGTAAGGCAAATGGGATGGACATCTGAAGATGGAAAAAACAGGCAACAGGACAGAAGCTTACAACAGAGGGCCTCTGAAAGACTCTACCCAGCAGGGTATTAAAGCAGATGCTAAGACTCATAACCAAACTTTCAGCAGAGTGCAGGGAATCTTATGAAAGAAGGGGAAGATAGAAAGACCTGGAGGGCACAGGAGCAACAGAACCAAAAAGTCTGGGCACAGGGGTCTTTTCTGAGACTGATACTACAACCAAGGACCATTCATGGAGATAACCTAGAACCCCTGCATGTAGCCCATGGCAGCTCAGTGTCCAAGTGGGTTCCCTAGTAAGGGGATCAGGGACTGTCTCTGACATGAACTCAGTGGCTGGCTCTTTGATCACTTCCCCCGAGTGGGGAACAGCCTTACCAAGCCATAGAAGAAGACAATGCAGCCAGTTCTGATGAGACCTGACCTAGGGTCAGATGGAAGGGGAGGAGGACCTCCCCTATCAGTGGACTAGGGGAGGGGCAAGGGAGGAGAAGAGGGAGGGAGAGTGGGATTGGGTGGATGAGGGAGGGGGCTACATCTGGGAAACAAAATGAATAAATTGTAATTAACAAAAGAAAAAAGAAACCTAAACCATTACTAAGTCCAGGATAAACCAGCTGGGAAACAAAATGAATAAATTGTAATTAACAAAAGAAAAAAGAAACCTAAACCATTACTAAGTCCAGGATAAACCAAAATGGCCATGACTGTCACATGGAAGCAGCTGAGCGGAATGCGAGCATGTCACACGGTGCATGCTACAGACAGGAGGTTTAAACACGCTTTAGTGAGTCTCTTAACCTGCAGGCCCACAATGAGAGCCCAGAGATGAGCTCAGCCACCATCTGCCTGTTAACGGTGTCCTACAATTCAGGGCAGTCTTAGCTCACTTGCTCACATGCTGTCTAAGGGGCTTGAGCTACAATTGCAGCTGAAGAGTTGCTGAGCATGTGTGACTAAAAGCAAAGCTAAAATCATTTGCTATTAGGTCCTTTGCAGAAAAAAAAATACTTAAGTATTTTCCTGTTTTAAATTATTGATCATCCCAACGGGTAATATTTGAAAGTGATTGGCCATGGCGGGACACCCCAGTGGAATAGTATTCAGTCATAAAAAGGAATATAGCATTGCCCCTGCTAAAACCATGGACGAACCTTGGGGTCCTCACACAAAGCAAAAGAAGCCAGGCATGAGACTACTCACTATACAGCTCCGTGAAGCAGAAGCGTCCTGACCAGGGAAACCCACAGCAACAGGAAGTAGAGTGGCTTCCAGGACCAGGGGCGTGGAAGTTAAAACACTCTTTTCTGGGCTTTATGCTGACTCTGTGGACAGTGGCTTCATGACAGGCATGTTCAAGGGGAAAATCTCGTGGAGCCTTTGTCCTTCAGGCTCCTAGAACAAAATGCCACAGACTGTGTGGCTTATAAACAAGTGTATTTCACACATTTAAGAGAAAGAGTTCTGTCACTGAACTATGCAGACAGTTTTCCTATGGAACTCAGGATGACCTTGAACTCAAACCCCTCCTACCCCAGCATCTAAGTGCTGGCATCTCAGGTAGAACCACCACATTCTGTTCTCAGGCATCCTGTGAGGGGCACTGATCCTGTTCTGAAGATTCTACCCTCCAAGCACCACCCTCTCAGGAACAAGGACTTCAACAGGCAGAGGAAGGAAGCATGGCACACAGATGTCTAAACCACAGCTTACGGCCCGGGATTGGATCTCAGTGAAGCTGCTGATACACAAGAGAAGACACTCCAGAACTCAGAGCAGAGCCTGGCTGCACTTCAGCCTGAGAAAGAATCTGCAGATCCAGAGTCGGCCACGGGGTTAGAGTGGCAAAGCATGATGCTGCCAAGACCACTGGATCCTCCGAGGAGCAGCTCTACCTGGGCTCCTGCCTCCTGGGCTCATCGCCTTGGACGCGATTTTGGGCAGAGCTCCGAGAGGAGTCTCTGGCTTTGCAGAGCAGATGAGCACATAGAAGGAGCCACAGCTGAGGCAGCTGTGCAGCCCTGAAGGTGGAACGAAGGACCTGGAAGGCAGATGAGCTGCGCACATCAGCCACGCCCTGCAGGGGAGCCAAGCTGTGTGTAGAGGCTGACCTCATGGAGGGACAGCTGATGGACCGTCCAAACCTGTCCTCAAGCCTCCCATCCGGCACTTGGCTGGCACCGTGTCACCCCACACAGCTGCAGAGGCTCATGGGAGCCTCTCTGGTTCTCCCCACTCGCTCACCTGCCTGACCTCATCTGCCTCAGTTCCTTTTCTACCTGCTCAAAAGACTTCAGAAGAGCCCTTTTGCCTCCCAGGAGCCCGCTAGGCACCCACAGGTGAGCTGTCCCTCTCTTCCTGGAGTCCCCTACACAAACTGCCCATCTCATCTTGTCTCAGCACAGCTTCCTGCACAGCCCAAACAAGCAGCTGATAACCCAGGGCTCAGCAAACCTGTGAAGGTCACACAGGAAATAAGACAGTGGGACATAGGAAGCCATCTTGTCTCATTTGTCAGCTGCTCAACCCTGCCCTTGTATATCAGAGCAGCCAATGGTAATAAGTGAACAAATGTTCTATGTTCTAAAAAAACTTCATGTCCAAAAACAGACAGAGGGCCATATTTGGTCCATAGTCCTCCTCTTGCTGGCCTGCTTGACTTCATACATTCTCTCTGCCTTCTGCAGTGGTATTTCTCCAGAGCAGACAGAGGGAAACTACAAAAGGCATATCCAAACACGAAAGGAGACAGGAAGAGAGGAGGGAAGGAGGCTGGGAAGGGGAGATGGATGTGAGGGACCATTGCTACAGCCCAGGGAAATTGAGAGGCTAGTCCCTACAGTGTTGGCTGTTCTCGGTGGTCGACCTGACACAACGGGAGAGAACCTTAATTGGAGACTTGCCTCTATCAGATTGGCCTGTGAGTGTCTGTGGGTGGTTTTCTTGAGTGTTGGTGGATGTAGATGGCCCCAGTCCACTATGGGTGGCACCATCCCTACCTAGTTGGTCTGGGCTGGATAAGAAGGCTGGCTGAGCCTGAGTCTGGGAGCCAGCCAGCAGGCAAAGTTTTTCTCTGCTGTCTGCTTCAGGGGCTGGCCTTGAGTTCCCTCAGTGATGGACTATGTGAACCTGTGAAACAAAATAAACCCTTTCTTCCCCAATTAGTTTATGGCCAGCCGTGGTGTTTATCACACCGAAACAGAAGCAGAATACTCACAGCTGTTCACCTCCTCCTCCTAAGATCCCAGTGACAAATCAAAGTATGACTTCCCAAGTTCACCCTGAGGAACCGATTAATGTATTGGGCTTATACACAGTGAGGGGACACAGAGGGCAGCAAGGGTGACCCTAAGCCAGCTGAACTAAGAGGTCTGCACCCAGCATGGCTGACTCCTTCTCCAAAGCCACCTAGATCAAGCCCCTTCTGTTGACTCTCCCTTGCCTGCCCTTCCCTGAGACCCCTGAGACCCTATGCACTTAGGGCAGAATTGCATATTAGTCCCTGAGAAGACTGGCTGGAATCTCAGGTGAAGAACCAATGTTGCTTTATCTCCACCTTCCTGAGGGAATGTCAACAGCACAGAGGCCCTAACATGAAGGACACTTGCAAACAGATACAGCTGAGGTAGCGAGGATGGTGCCTGTTTTGCCCAGAGCATGGCCTTCTACACCTGTCAAGGAGGCAAAACACCCAGTAGCCTTCCCACCCCCCTCTCAGCACGTGACCACAGTTCCAGCCACACGCAGGAACCACTTCTACATCCGATAATGAGCGTAATGCTGGGAGCTGCCACTTTGAGCACCCACCCACCATCAAGGTGTGAGGAAGGGCATGGGGGTTGCCTGTAAGTACCCCAGGGCTACCAAGCTACCTGGCTTCTCTTCTCATGGTGCTGGGATGGAGCCCAGCATCTCCCACAACCCTGGCAAACACTACCACTGAGCCCCACCCCACAAGCTCCCTTGCCAAATGAGTGCAGCATGAGAGGGACAGCTGGACAGAATGTCCCGGGCAGGGAAAGGTGGGAACTTCGTGTGCCTGTCCATAAACCATGGTCGGTGAGGGAGGCCTTGGGCGCCGGGATCCAACGCAGCCTACTCGGAGCTCACGTGAGGGGTGGTTTTTAGAGTCTGGGAAAGTTCACTGCCATAAAAGGGAAGGGTTCGTGGTGCTCCTGTACAAGAGATGGAGGCTGGGAATCTTCATGTCCTCTCCCTCCTCCTTCCTGATCCCACAGCTGGGGCACTCCTCCTCCCCACTCGCCTCTGTCACTCTGGACACGCCGTACATACCAACACCTCCCTGTGGCATTCCCCACCTACCCTCCTCTTACCTGATGCTCCCCCAGGCTCCTCCCTGAAGGCTGCCAGGGGCTCGGGTTGGGGCTGGGTGTCGATGGTTTTCTGGGACTGGGAGGAAAATCTGTGCCAGTCCAGGGAGGGTGTGCTGTTCTCACGGCTGCAGCCAGGGCAGGAGCAGAGGGAGGGGGCGGTCTCTGTGCTGTTTCCGCAGAGCTCTGGCTTCAGGACTAGGCAAGCAGCAGAGAAGGCTGTCCCAGCACTGTGTGACCTGGATGGACCCAGTGGTGGGCAGAGAGGAGGAGAATGTGAGCCCAGTTTACCTATGGCCTCCCTCAGCCAATGTGGGTGGGCCCTTGTTGTTTAAGAAAAATCAATCCACGTGCTACACTAACCCGTGTGTGTGTGTGTGTGTGTGCGCACACGTGTGTGTGTGCACACGTGCGTGCGTGCATGCGCATGAGCGCTCCTTCATGTGGACGCCAGAGGTCAGCTCTGCACCTCTGCCATTGCACACGATCTGTCCATCTTGTCTTTAGCGACAGTGGGCTGGGCCTTATATGAATTAACAATGAAGAACGTGCCCCATAGGCCAAGCTCTTGATGTTCCCTCTTCCCGAGGGACCCTAGCTTGCGTCTGTCAAGCTGACAGACAAAATGTAACCAGCCCAGGGCGGGAGAAAGAGGGAGGCTGAAGGAGGCCCAGAGGTGTGCACACTCCCTGGTGTGACGATCCAAAGTCCCTGCCAACCTACTCCAGAGCAGGGAATGTCACATTCAAGTCTCCCTGTCCCTGGGTCAGCCGGCATTTGTCTCTCTCACTGCATCTCACGGAGACCCAGGAAGGACCCATGGTGGGAGCATGAGAAGAGCAGAATAGTGTGGAGAACTCTCACGGCGCAGGGGTAGGGGGAAGCACTTGGGAAAATCTATCCACCAGCTCTTTGTCCCTCTCTCCTGCTGGCTCCAACCGTCCACGCCCTCCCCAGAGCAGCAGCAGAGGAGGAGCACGGAGGAGAGAGGAGAGTTCTCCCGGGAAACTAGACCCACTTGGGGAAGCTAGGTCTCTCCTGCAATGTGTCTTACTCTCCAATTGCCACGCACTTCCTGTAATTGATGGCTAGGTTTTAATTAAACATTGATTAGCCACTAATTAGTCTAATGATCGGTCTTGGGGAGGAGGTAAGGTTATCAAACACGAGGTGTGGGGGGGGCATTCCCTAAAGACTGCAGCTTAGGTGAAAATGGGATCTCTGCCTCCCTCCAGGCCAAATGTTTTCTATGATTCAGGCCATTATACTTGAGGCTTTCAATGCGAATTTTCCTAATCGGTTTGCGTCTGATGGAGTCCCAGGTGACTGATGCGGGGAAGATTGAATCCATTGCCTTTCATCAGGTTTCAGCCTCTTATGGCTGCTAAAGAGCCTCTTTTCACTTAGAGAGCCTTTCCCTCTGTCCCCCAGATGAAGCCAGCCCGAGGGCTTTGTGGAGAGTGAGGGGAGTGTCAGACCTCACTGAGGACTTCTGAGCTCCAAGGATGGTGGGGTGCGACCTCCCTCCCCAAGCCTGGAGACTTGAGACCCCTCATGCTGCAGAGCACCCCGTTCTTATCCCTCACCTGCTTGCCCATACCTCCAGAGCTCTGCTTCTGTCTGAAATCAGCATGGCTCTCAGATACACAGTCTCTGGCGGGCCACCAGCCACAGGGAAGGCAGAGCGGCTGGTCCGGGCACAACGGAGGCTGAGGCTGGCCCATGAGAAGGTAATCACGTGACGACTGGTCCCCAGGCATCTTTGCCAGTCTGGGTTTGCAGAGAACAGGGTGAAGTTTCTTCACGCCTTGGCTCTCTGCTGCGTGGAAGCTGGGGAGACACAGGTGGGAAAGATGGACCCCAAGAAGGCCTGCAGCTGGGGAAAGTGAGGCAGGTCCTGAACCTGAACCTCTCAGGGGTACACACCTGAAAGGCCAGAGCATCGCCTCTGAGGGTTCCCACTCTGCCAGAAACTCCCCTGCCTCAGCGGAAAGAGCATGGAAAAGGCACTAGCTCATGCTTCTTTCTCTTATAATTTTAGTAAAGTATGTACAGTGCAAAAGTGTACCTTCTGTGTGTGCATGCATATGTGTCTGTATGTGGGGGGTGTGTGTGTGTATGTATAGATGTGTGTGCCTGTGTGTCCATGCATGTGTGTATGTATGTCTGTGTGGGCATGCATGTGTGTGTGCGCTCATGAGTGTATACATGTCTGTGTGTGCCTGTGTGTGTGTAACTTGACAGCTTGGCACAAGCAAGCCAAATGCTCTACTACCGACCTACACCCGTGTCGGTGTTCTGAAGTAGACACTAAACACGTGCTGTCATGGACCATGTACTGTTTGGTGTTTATTAACTTGACACAAACTTTGACATATCTGGAAAGATGAAACCTCAATCAAGAAAACTCCCCAGTACATTGGCCCGTTGGAGCATTTTCTCAAGTAACAATTGATCGAAGAGGTTCCAGCCTGGCATGGGCAGTGCTGCCCCTGTGCAGGTGGTCCTGGGTGGTGTGAGGAAGCAGCTCGCTAAGTCCAACCCGGTGTGGATAGAGAGAAGCCCCAGGGCTTGGCCTAATTCTCACGCCTCCCATGACAGACAAAGCCAGCCTGACGTTGGCATCACAGCCAGGCACAGTCCCACAGTCTGATTGCCCAGTGGTGGTTCCACACAGCCTGCCGGGAAAGCAACTGAGGGGACACGTGAGGCAAGTTTACAGGGACAGGCTTACGAGCAGCGTCTGCAGGAATGGGAAGAGCACTCCGGCAGAGCACTCAGCGTGAGCAAAGGCACAGGGCCGGGAGATAGACAACAGGGACCCATTCTGGATCAGTACAGGTTCTTGGGCCAGCAGGACTGCCACCAGCGGGCATGAGCATACAGCTGTGTGGGCAGTTTCCCACCCTCAACATGTCGCCTTGGCAGCAGGAAGTGTGACTGGGAGGGACGAGGCCAGGGGCCACGAAAGGAGCACCCGAGCAGGGAGGAGCACCTGAGCAGGGAGGAGCACCTGAGGCTGGTGGAGCCCCTGAGGCTGGTGGAGCCCCTGAGGCTGGTGGAGCCCCTGAGGCTGGTGGAGCCCCTGAGGCTGGTGGAGCACCTGAGCAGGGAGGAGCACCTGAGGCTGGTGGAGCACCTGAGCAGGGAGGAGCACCTGAGGCTGGTAGGGCACTGCAGTCAGGAGGCACATCCCTGGCCCAGGAGCTCCACCTGCCCCTCCAGCCCTTGCTAGCCTTAGAACCGGCTGCCCCCACCCGTCTCCTCCCTGCCCACTCTCTCTTCTACTGACCCGGCGAAGGCATCCAGAAAGCTCCCGTATCTTCCCTCTCTCCCGAGCTGCTCTGCCTCCTGTCCGTCACTGAGCTGGCATCTGGTGGCATCCTGCCTGGACTCCACCAGCCCCACAGCCCTTGCCTCAAAGGCTCATCACACCTGCTTAGGTGCCTGTTCCACCGGACTTGATGCCCTGACCCTCCGGGGCTCAACTTGGGGCAGGTCTTCAGGCAGACTGCCCCTCCCTAGATGAAGAGACCCCAAGAAGACTGGGGTGGGATAGGCCTTGGGACCCAGATTGGAGGGGTGCTAAGGAGTGCAGTGAGAAGGGCTAGCCCACCACAGCTGCCTGGCTGAAGCTGGTGCCAAGGCTGCCTGCAGAGCCCAGAAGGTGGAAACAGGCTGGACCCTGCTCCCCGGGGGGCCAGGGGAGAGCGCTGTAACAAGGCTCTGCAGAAGAGAGAGGCGTTGGATGAGGCCAGGTGGTGGGTGGCCTCACCTGACCACCGCTGTCCTTGAACTGCTGATGGCAGTATTGAGCCGGCCTACTCACACCAAGCCTCCATGGACAGAGATCAGAGCCAGCCCTAGCTGGAGGGACAGGCTTGCAGGCCTGGGGGCTGTGACAACAGCAAGTTCCAGAGGCCCGAGGGAAGCTCTCAGCTACTTGCAGTTAGATGGCTCCCCAGAGGACGTCACAGCAGGCAGGGGGCACTGAAGGATGCGCAGGATGTCAATCATGGGATAACCAGGCCCCAGCCCACCTAGAGGTCATGGGCCAAGGATGCTCAGGGAGAGGATCAGATAGTGACAGGATACAAATGGGTGGTGCAAGCCTAGTGGGGCCACACCAGATGTTCACTCAGTCACTTGACAAACATGTTCCTGCCAGGAACTGAGCGCAAGGGTTGGAGGCCACGTGCTGGGTGCTCTTAGCCACTCGCGCCCTGTCTCTCTCCCCAGCACCTGCTTGTGGAGTGCTTCCACACTCGCGCTGGCTTCTTATTACCTGCCCCATGCACTGCTCGCTAGGCCTGTGGGTGCCCTGTGCGGAGCTGACTGCTGGGCACAGCTCCCAGGGTCAGTGTGGAGGGGATCGGTGTGGGGTGAGGTCCCCAGGAGGCAGCTGTCCTCCAGCCTCAGCACATGGGGGGGTCACCTCCCGTTACAGCAGCCTCCTGCTAGTAGGGACTCACCACAGAGGCACCTGCTTGGCTTGCATTTTAAGACTAAATCCCATTACCAGAACACACTTAGGGAGCTTGAGTTCTCTCGGCTGCCATCCCCAATTCCAGCCCCGATGGGAACAGCCTCCCTCAGGAGAAGGCGGCGGGAGGAGACTATCCCCAGCCACGTGCCTTTTAATGGCTCAACCATTGCTGCACATGCAACATGCCTGGCAGTTCCTGAGATACCTAAGCAAGGACTGGAGTGGGGACCACAAACACGGAGAGAAGCGGGCTGCTGAGAGCAGCCTGGGACTGGCTGGGGTCTGTGTCTGCCACTGCTGCAGCTCATGCCTGCCCCTCCCCGCTGCAGCACTACTGTCTGTGGAGCAATGGGAGAAACATGCATACACGCAGCACACACACAGAACACATGCACACAACACACACAGAACACATGCACACAACACACACAGAACACATGCACACACATATAACATGCACACAACACACACAGAACACATGCACACATATAACATGCACACAACACACACAGAACACACATAACACATGAACACAACACAGAGTACACACATAACACACACAACACACATATATACAGCACACATATATAGCACAGGCATGCAATTTACACATACACACAGAACACACATATTACACATGCATACAATACACACAGACACACAGCACACATATAACACATGCACACAACATACACACAGTACACACATATAACATACATACAACACACACATAGACATAGCACACATATATAGTACATGCATACAACATGCACATACACATAGTACACACATGTAATACATGCACATAACACACATATATACATACAACACATAAAAATACCACATACATATAATGCATGCACACAGCACATATCTATACATACACATACTATATACATGCATACCCACACGGACATTCATTCACACACACAGTACGAATACTGCACACACTGACAAACTCACACATCATCACCTGGCTGCAGCTACTGATGCACATCAGCATCATGGACAGTGAAGGCCTTTCCTAAGTAGTCATGCTTTCCTGCAAAGCCACCCTGCCTGGCCCTCATGGCCCTTCCCTGTGCACAGAGCCTCAGCACATGCTAACATTTTGGGAGTCAGAGCAGGTGGCTCCAGGGATCCTCCCGGCAGGGAGGAAAAGGGAAGAAATGTGGTTTTGTCTCTGAGCTTCCCCAAGCAGCTCCACCTGCCAGAGCCTCACAGTCTCCAGACGCAGCATAGGGTGAAGAAGGCTGCCCATCGCTCCCTTGCTCCACCCAGCTCCAGGCCCTGGGGAGCAGCCCCCATCCTTGGTGAGGAGTCGCACACGGTACTGCTAGCACACAGGGGCTGAGGTTACTGCAAACACCTGCAAGCCTCCAGACGTGGCCTAGGGGTGAGACACACCTGAGCAGAGACTTGGGAGCTGACGCCTCAGCAAGGAGCACAGCCTCAGCAGGAGGAGCACACCTTGGGACAATGCAGCTCTGCTTCCCAGCACCCACATCAGCAGCTCCAACTGCTGACATCCCCAGCTCCAGGGGACCTGATGTCTCCTGAGCCCCCTGCAGTTGGACTCACAAGGCATCACACACAGAGAGAGAATTTAAAAATTTAAAAACAAAATAGTTTTTAATTTATTTTTATTTTGTGTGCATCAGTGTTTGGCCTGCATGTGTGTCTGTGTGGGGGTGTCAGACGCCCTGAAACTGGAGTTAGACAGTTGGGAGCTGCCATGTAGGTGCTGGGAATTGAACCTGGGCCCTCCAGAAGAGCAGCCAGTGCTCGTAACCACCGAGCCACCTCTCCAGCCCCCAAAATAAAAGTTTTAGTAGTTATTTCTGTTGTGTGTGAATGAAATATGTGTGTGCATGTTCCGCAGCACAGCGTGGGGGTCAGAGGATAACGTCAGGAGTTGCTACTTTCCTTACACAGTAAGATCCAATCCAGGAAGTGAACTCAAGACTGCCAGGCTTGCACGGCGGGCACCACTGAGCCTTTGTGCCAGTCCCAACCCCCTGTACCATTGTTCCTGAAGCCACCTCTCCCCTGGTCTACTAAAGCTGTATGCCTGAGATCTTCCATTGTGATGGACGTGAACTGCACCCACGTGTGAGAAGGAAACTCCTGAGGCCTGGAGGGACGGCAGCCTCCTTCAGAGAGCAGCTGAGGGCGTGCCTGCGCTCCATCCCGCTGGATACCACGAGCATGCTCCCTTGATCTCTCATCCTCCCCGGGTAGTTGCATGTCCTGTTCCCTGGAGACCAAAAGCCTCCACTTAGAGACTCTGGCGGCTGGCCTTAGCATGCCACAAGCGCTCCTGGAGAGAGGGCCTGGGCTGGGCTTCCTCAAGAGCAGAGCTGCGGCGTGAAGAAGGGCACCCGTGTGGACAAAGGAGGATGAGCAAGGGTCCCTGCAGGTGCAACCTCACGGGTCCCCACAGAAAGCCCTAGAAACGAATCCTGTGGGCACCCATCCCTTCTCAGGCGGGCCCATCAGACCCTTGACCAGTCACTGAGTGGATGCTTGTCCCCACTGGGCAGCTCCAGGCAGCTCCTGTGGCCAGGCTCCCCTCCCAGCCACTCCCACACTGTGTGGAAGGGCCAGCTGGAGTCTGGAAAATCCCCTTCATGAACACCTCCAGAAGGCAGCGCCCAGCAGCTGTCGGTGACCCCCACGGGCTGGGGCTGAGAGAAGGTGCCCCTTACTGGGCCTTGAAATGGAGCTTGCCCTCCTCTGATGGCCGGGGCCTGGCAGGGGCTTAGCCTGCAGGCCCAGCATAGACAACCATTTCCTTGAACATTCCCAGGGACTTTACATGGTGACAGCCATGCTCCTGTCACATCCCAGCATCGCAGCAACCACAAATACCGCAGCTGAGAGGAAGGGCCTGCAAGGCTCGGAGCAGGCTGCACAGAGGGCCCTCCTTCCCCAAGGCCCCAGCAGATGGGTGGTGGCTCTGGTGGCCAGGGGCGGGCAGAGGGTTGGCAGTGCCTGCCACCTCCTCAGGCCACTGGGCAGGGCTGGCTCACAATTAATGAGCCCTAATTAACACATTGAGAGGAAGTGCTGTTCCTATTGGCTGTTCCCATCAGGCTCCTTTTGATTCCTGTTGTCCAGGTCACTACTGGGCCTCCTTCCTGACGTCAAGTGCCACCTAGCACAGGCTAGGCCTCCTCCCCTCAGGCTCTGTACCGTTTAGTTGGATCATGCAACCCCGATGCTTCTGTCAGCTCCGTAGGATGAGCCCCAGGTAGCCCGCATCTGCCCTCTTTCTCCAGATGGTTGTCAGCTCACGTGCAGGCCCTCTCAGCACCCCTAGAATCCCAGGGGGAGCCTCAGTGTGTCTGTGGAGAGGATCTAGAGCCCATGTGCCCAGGGACTGAGCAAGAATGTGAGGCTGTCAGAACCAAGAACCTCCCCAGTCCTGCCGGCAAAGTACCAGCACCCATGGCTTACCACACGAGCCTTGGCTGCCTGTGGGTGGTGTCACTGGTAGGGAGGGAAACCTCTGGGGGGTGAGGCTTAGCTGGGAAGAAATGAGGTCGCCGGAGGCGACCTCACCCAGGGTCAGGCTTGTGGCCTTGCTCCCCCAAGTACGTTCTCCAGGGGTCAACCAGGCACCCCATATACTTAGGCTATGCTGCGACACAGCTCTGGCCTCCTAGCGCCCCTCCCCCGCGCACATGGGTGACACAGGCTCTGGCCTCCCAGGCACCCCACACACAGGTGACACATGACACAACTGTGCCACATGACTGGGAAGGCCATGTCTGAGTCCTCGGCCCGGTCATGCTGACCCCACACCTCTTCTCCTCGATGCAGCCTGGGCAGGAGAGGAAGACGACATGAGACCTCTCACTCTAGGGTCACTGAGCACCGCCCTTCCCATGGGGGTTCTGTAGGAACTTCATTCTCCCAACAACCAGCACGCTCACTCACCTGTGACAGCTGATGACATACTCAAACATGAATTCTCCTGTGTGGCCCACAGCCCCTCCTGTGCACATACATGTGTGCATGCAGGAGCCCACGCACAAGTGCACGCAGACACACACAATATATACATATATACCACACACACACATATACACTTACAGACACCACACACACACATATACACGCATATCAGACACCATGCACACACACACATATACACACATATCAGACACCATGCACACACACATACACACACATATCAGACACCATGCACACACACATACACACACATATCAGACACCATGCACACACACACACACACTCACATATACACACATATCAGACACCATGCACTCACCACACACACACACACACTCACTGAGGCCCACCCTTCTGGTCCGCATTCCCAAAGCCCTCCCTCTACCACAGGAGTTGAGGCCGCCGGTCTGGCCGCGTGGCGGAGGCCCAGCCTGGCACATCTTGAGGACAGCAGTCCTGCCAGGCCAAGGCTGCTCCTCAGCCCAGGGCCCTGTCCCAGGCCTGACAGGGCAGGACCTGCTCCCATGTGCGACGGAGGGAGGACACATGGGGCTGGGCAAGGGCTCTGGAGAGCGTGCCACGAACACTGGCGGGAGGCTCCCGGTGCCCAGCGGCTGCTGGCAGGAGAGTGACCTCGGCGGGTAAGGCTGCCCCGGGCAGGAGTCAGCTGGGTCCTGGCCGACTTGAGCTGGCGCTCACCCAAGTGAAACCGGCTATTTTAAGTCCTCCGAGCTCTGCCTCTCAGGCCAGCACACCAGCAGCATCCGTTTGCCTAACTCAAAGGTGGTGGAGGGGCACCAAGCACAGAGAATGGACCTCAAAAGGTTTGCCCGCCCCCCTCCGCCAGAGCTCGGGTATGGGCGCACTGCCAGCCCGAGTCTGTGAGTTGGACCTCTTCCCCAGCCCTAAATTTAGCCAGCTGGAGATCCTTTTGCAAGTGCATCCCATTCAACCTATTGAGATCCGGAGCTGCCTGAGGGGCTGCTGGCTTTTGGGAAGCCAGGGCACACCCGGGCTGGCAGCACACCTCCTGGACGGCAGTGAGTGGAGGTGGGAGGGTGGGCAGTCAGGGCCACCATCCCCAAGCGGAGGGGCACGCCGAGGTGACAGGCTCAGCAGCTTCCTTAGAGAAAGCAGGAAATTAAAAGGCCACAGCAATAAATAACAAGATGCCCAGGCGGGAAACTAAGACGTCTCCCAGGCTTTTCTTTCTCACACAGACGCCCAGCCTCTGGGAGCTGTCAGGGACAGGCTGACAGGCCACTTCCGAGCCCCTCACCTCCCCCAGGGGACCCCAGACCTCCATTTCCCTGGCTGCAAATTGGGGGCTGGTGTCCATACCTGCCCCCTGGGCCACAGCACAGACAAAAGGAGGAGGAATGTGTCCAAGAGCAGAGGTGACGCCGGGCAGTCTCTGCCAGGACGAGCTGTCACCAAACCACAGAGGACGAGAAACGGCCTCTCCATATTCGCTACTGTGATCCCTGTGCAAGCCTCGGTAAGGGGCTGTGGGAACAAGATTCAGCTGTGGTTTACCTTGCAGTCTCTTCAAGAAGCAAGGCAGATGGGGGGAGATGCCAAGGTGAACCCCCCAGCTGGAGAAGCTGTGGTGTACGTCAGCCAATGCGCAGGGGCAGGGCAGACAGGACATAGCCCAGCCGGGCGCAGCTCACACCCTGATACCCCACATCCTACAAGGAAGAGCCCCGTGGCAGTGATGGAGCTGGAGTCCAAGAGCCGGTGCAGCCTGCTGAGGAGGTTGGGGCTGGGCACTAAGCCAGGCCCCATTCTCGAAGGTGGCAACTGAGGCCACTTCCCCTGCTTCCTCCAGCCTCTCTCTGGGTCTTGCTTCCTTTCCTTCTGCTGGGATGTAAAACACAGGACTGGTGAGGTGGTTCAGCTAGCAGGCACAGGTGCTTGCCACCAAGTCTGATAACCTGAAATCAATCCCACATCCCACACGCTGGAAGGAGAGAACGGGCTCCCACTAGCAGTCCTCTGACCTTCATGTGCATGATGGAATACACACACACACAATGTAATAACATTTTAAATAAACAAAACACAGACTTATCAGCCCCGTAGGCCACACCCCCTCTCTTCCGTGGCCTCTGTGGCCCCTGTGGCTCTCCCCGGGCCAGAGGCTACATGCTCCCAGTTTTCACTCCAGCAAAATCCCAAGCCAACAGCCCAGCGGTAGACCCAGTCACTCCTCCTCTGAGGTTCCTTCCTTCTCTTCCCCTTGACACACCCTGGGCTCCCTTATTGCTGACCTCTGACGTCAGGCAACCCAAACTTCCAAACCTGCCCTACACTTGCTCCCAAGCCCAGAGGGTAAGTAGAGTTTCAGGGACGCAGGCTGCCCCCAGGAGGCTCCCTCTACCATCCAGAGCCTTATGAAGAGCCAGGAAAGGAGCTTGCGCTGCACATGGAACCTCCCGTGCAGTGGGAAGGGTGAGGCTGCTCCTAGCCAGGGGAGGGAAGGGCTGCGTGTGTAAGGGCCTGACACACGCCTGTCTGTCCAGCCACAGTAGGAACACGTAGGCCTGGTTCCGCCCGGCCTTTCACACACACAGGAGGCTGCCATGTTGTCACCCTGACTGGTGCTGGAGGCAAGATTACCACCTCTCTGGCTGGCCCTCCTCAAAGGGCGGCAGGCAGGATGAGAAAGCCCTTCCAGGAGATCTTACACCCTTGAAAGATCCTGGCGGGGCCCTGGAGGAGGACTCAAACTGCCCTGAAAGGCTGGGCGAAACTTCCATTGTAGAAACGGCCGCCATATTCATCAGGTCGGCTGTTCTTGCTAGTCAGAACCCAACAAGAGAGGGTGTGCAGGTGATGACCTTCTCTGAGAAAAGGGGAGGTGGGGAAGCCCAGTGGACCCTCACAATTCCAGAACCCCCCCCCCGGCATTCAATTGTGCACCTGGGGTTTCAGAGCCATATCTTAACAGGGTCCTTCCACGTGGCTGTGGGAAGCCATCATCGTGCTGGGTGAGGACTCTCCAGCACTGCTTTGGGGTCACCCATGATTTACGAATAACCCCTCTCCCGGGCTCTGGACGTGAGCCCAATAAGCTCACTACACCTCTGCATAGAAGATGATGGAAGGTACTCTCCTGGCCGTTCTCTTTCTCCCTCCTTCCCTTCATCCCTCCTCCCCATTCTCTGTTCCTGTCTCCTCTGATCCCAGGGTCAGCTCCCACACAGACAGGATCTGTGTGTGTGTGTGTGTGTGTGTGTGTGTGTGTGTATGTGTGCAAGCTCACAGATGCCAGACCCTGCCATCCCAACCCCACCAGGAGTGAGAGCACACAACCTGGTCTCCGGTGACGTGCAGCAAGCCACCTCGAGAAAGTGCTTTTGAGGGACGAGCCTGCACAGGTGCTCTCCCCAGACAGATACCCACCATCGGTCGGGCTGTGCTGCTGTCTGTGAACAGCTAGTTACAGCTAGTTATACCTGTGGAAACACACATGTACACGTCGATGACAGGAACACACAGGTCCTGGGTTTCCAGAAGCCATGA
>CM053746.1:3334734-3351097 GCA_028658305.1 Pachyuromys duprasi | reverse complement strand
GTCTGCCTCCGTGGGTGGAAGGCAGCTTCTGGAGGCTCCATGCAAGGTGGGGTCCTGAGCCTTCCCTCCTCCTCCAGGCAGATCAGCCTGGCTTCTGCTGTCAGAGTGGGGGCCCTCCCTACACATGACAACATGGCTCCCGGCTCCCAGGCACACGACCTCCATCCCACAAGGAAGGATGCCGGGGGCCCAAGGCCAGTCCCAATGACTGTGGGAGTCCTCTGTTATGGAACAATTGCCTTGTGGAAATCCTAACTATTGTGGCTCAGAATGTGCCCTAATTTGGAAACAGGGCTTTTACAGATGTAATTGGGGGGGGGCGCTCTCAGGGTAGGGTAGGTCCAGGATGACAGTGCCCTTATAAGAGAAAACACAGTCAGAGAAGGAGGCCAGGGAGGGTGGGGCAGAGACTGGGTTGATCCGGCAGAGCAGCACCAGGGATGGCCGGCAGCTGCAGAAGCTGGACCAGGCAGGCAGACCCTCCCTGAGCCGTGAGCCACACCCCAAGCACAGAGCTGGGCCCCCAGGCTGAGAGCAGGTGCCTTCCTGCAGCTGCAGCCCTCAGTCTGAGGTCTGTGTGGCTCTTCTTAAGCAGCAAACAGAAGCAACTGAAGGGAGGGTTTACTTCGCCTCCACAGCTGAGGTGCCGTCCATCATGGCAGGAAGGGAAGGGCGGCAGCAACATGAGGCAGCGGGTCTCATGCATCAGCCAGGAAGCAGCTTGGCTTGCTTTTTTCTTTTGTTTTGTTTTCATTCTAGGACCCAGCCTATGGGACGCCGCCACCCACAGTCAGGGTGGATCTTTCAGCTGAATAAACCTTTCTGGAAACAATTACCTAAGCATACCCAGACCTGCATTTCCATGGTGATTCTAAATCCCTGTCAGGGTGAAGGTTAAGCATTTCAGGCTGGGTTACTATGGCCAACCCAGACCTCATGGGCCTCCTCTGAGGCCCAGGACAGCCTGCCACACTCAAAGAAGAACAGCATACTCCACAGAAGCCCACGGGAGCCCACGGGAGATGGGTGGGATCCTGAACAGTACACAAGAGCAGGTTAGCTCCCTATTGACACTGGGGGAAATGCAGAAGTCCTCCCCGTGCTCAGAAGCTCCTCCCCGGAGGAGCAAAGCTGTATCCATCACTTTGTTGTCACCAAATATGTGCAAAGGAAGAAAATGAATGGGGACCCCCCACAAGGGACGCAGCAATGCAGGGTCCTTCCTCGATCTCCTCATCCCTCTCCCTTCCCCCACCTCCTCCCTCATCACCATCCTGCCGTCCTCAGAGCCTGAGGGAAGGGAGAACAGTGGCATCAAAGAAGCCTGTCTCCTGAACCCCTAGGGCTTTGCACACCTCCCCTCTCCCATCTTCCAGGTGGCAGGAAATGACACCACCAGACAGAGTACAATGTCCCCAAAGTCTCTGAATAATCTACATCTCCCAAACTGTTTCCCCAAAAGGTTCAAAATTGGGTCCTCTCTCCTCATGGGTAACAGGCATGGCAAATGAGCCGGGGAAGCTATTTCTCACTGGGCAAGGACAAGCGAGCAGGCGGGAAGGAAGGGCTTCCATCAAGGACAGCAGTGCTCAACCTGCGGGTCAACAGCAACCTTGGGAGTCAGAAGACCCTTTCGTAGGGTCACCTAAGACTATCTGAGAACACAGATACTTACATTATGACTCATAACAGTAGAAAATTGCAGTTATGAATTAGCAACGAAAATAAATATATGATTGGAGGTCAGCACATGCGGAATTGTGTTAACAGGTTGCAGCATTAGGAAAGTTGAGAACGGCTGGGCTAGGACATCCTTCACAGGAGGAAGACATGAGGGATAAGGCAGAGTGCACAGAAAGGAAGATCTATAAATATTTTTTTTTTCAAGAAGGGTATGGAAACTTTTCTTGTTTTCTCCAGGGTCCCTGCGACTTGCTTTTAAGTGGGAAACTTTGGAGATATGACTTTTAACAGTCTGCTTCCCAGTAAAGGGCCCCCGCTCACTCCTGGCTGCAGCGTCTCTGTCCAGGCCTCCCGGCCTGGTAGGCTGTCCGAGAGAGGCTGCCCAGATGGACAGCGTCTGGCCCCCACAGGCTTGTGCTGTATTATTTAACACCCAGCCTTTCAGCCTACATGTGGTACACAATTTATGTTCCCAACCAAGGGACAATAACTGGAGAGACGTTTGCAAAAAGCCACGTTAGGTAAATATTTCATGCTCGCTAATGTAATGGCAGGCATGGCGAGGGAGGGAGGCGGACACCAAGGGGGGTGGCAAGTGTCCCTGCGATGGGCAAGCGAGCTTCCTGTCCTCGCCTGGGGCCACAGCCCTCCTCAGGCAGGAGACACACACCCCTCTCTTCTCAAGGGGCCCTGGGAACTGCCATGGTTTCCAGGGCGGGCCCTGATGTCTACACTTTAAAGGGCAAAACGCCCCCACAGTCCTATGGGATCTTGGAGCAGTATCCCAGGGCAATCCATGAGAATCCTCAGGCTCCCCTCCAGACCAGGGATTGCACACATGCCTGACCTGTGTTGGTGAAGCACTGCAAGGCCTTCTGCCCTGGGCCGTGGCCATTAGTTCCGATGCCCTGCCCCTGTGTCCTTCCGTTACTCAGGAAGCCACTGGCCGGTTATCTTAGGTTCCAAATGTTTGACAAACGACAGGACAGAAGGGTACTTGCCAAGCAGTTGTTAGTAGGGTGGGGATGCAGAGACCCCACCCACCTCCTGCTGCCCCGGGCCAGTTCACCCTTCCTAGCCTCACTCCACTCCCACCAGCACATCGCCCTACCTACAGGGGACCCCAGTTATTCAGCCTAGAGGCAGGTAGGTTTGTTGCTATTAGTAGACTTAAGATACCCCGGCACATAAGCTGGAGGAGGAGGGTGCCAGTAGAGCGCCCCCGGAGCCCCAGGAACCCCCACAGAATTCACCTCCATCTTAAAGTCTAAGGCTTGGCAGGGTGTGAAGCCGGGGTCTGGAGTGGAGTGGCAGGGCCAAAGCTGGAGAGGAAGGGAGGGTGAGGACAGGCCCTCGGCCCCGCTGGCCTTCTGTGACGGCTGTCCTTGGCCCACCATGGCTCTCCAGGAAAATGAGGAGGTACAGGACGGCACATGGGCACACAGGACAAGCCACAGGCGACAGGGCAGTAGGCTGGCCCAGGGGAGCCTCGCCAGCTTGGGGCTATCTCCAGCAGGCAGCCTCTCCCTGGCTCGCCTCCACGGGACTCTGTGATGGGGGGACTGAGGGGAGCGGGTCTTTCCCTGGAACTGTGGACTCCTCGTGGGTTGACCCAGTCAGAACAGGAAGTCTGCAGTAGGGCGCAGAGGGGAGGGCAGTGGAAAGGCGTGGAAGGGCCAGCCCTCCCACCAGACAGGTCCCCTCTGCCTTCTGTGCAAGACCCACCCCTGTCCTTTGTGAGATGGCGAAGGAGACAGGAGGGACTGACAGTCGGGAGCAGGGAGGAGGGGGCAGAAGGACAGGCCACACATGGAGGACTGGTATGGGGGAAGGTGGCCTGCACTAGGGGGTTGGAAGGGGGTCTACATTCCTCCAATCTCCAACAGCAGCATTAAGAGGCGGGGCTCTGGGACTGAGTCCTGAAGGCTCCTCTCTGTTTGGGATGGAGCCTGTTATAAAAAGGGCTGGAGGTGGCCAGCGTCTAAGAGCTCTTGCTGCTCTTCCAGAGGATCCAAGTTCGGTTCCCAGTAACCACAAGAGGCTGCTCAGAACCACCTGTAAGTACAACTCCAGAGGACCTGGTGCCTTTTTCTGGCCTTCGGATGCGTGAGCGTGCGTGCACACACACACAGCTTCATGCAAAGACTGGCCCTCTTCTGACACAACTGCCTGTGAGAAGAAGAGTTGTCCTGTACCCCGAGCCTTCCCCAGACTTGGGCCCTACCAGTGCCTCAGTCAGGGACTCAGAAGACAAACAGCTGCCCCAGCCCAGGTACTCTATTCCCGACAGAGCGGGGGAGGGGTGTGCTCCGAAGGGTGGGAGAGAGGAGGAGCTGTGATGCCATTCGTGAGACAAGGAGGCCGTTGATCAAGCTACGCCCTTAACGCAGATCAATGGCAGCAGAGCCATTAGCCTTGAAAATGAGATGGAGAGGAAGGCCTGATCGGCAATCAATACCTGGTTAACCAGGACGGACAGCAAAGGGCTCCGCAGAGGACAGCGGGGGTCAGCAGCTGACGTCTCAACCAAAGGTGTGGCCCGGCGTCTCTGTGCACACGCCAGCGCACGTTCTGCTGCCCTAGCAAACTGCAGCTCTGACAAAGGCTTGAGGGTCGCCCGGTCACTGGTGGCTTCCTGCAGTGGCTTTACCAGGAGAGCTGACCAGCAGGCCACTGCCGAGCCAATGCCATCTGCGTGGCTGGAGTGCCCTCAAGAGTCCTTGGCATCTCTCGGTACCTGTCTAGGGTGTGTGGGCAGATGTGAGGCAGACAGCAGAGGACAAGCTGGAGCCTCAGCCCGGGATGGGTACAGAGCTGTTGCTGCACCCAGGCCACGGGCATCCCCGCTTCTCTCCAGGTTCAGCGTCCCGGGAGAGAACACAAGGGCTTTCAGAGGCTCCCTATGGCACCAAAAGAGGAAAGGGAGTGCACCTCATTCTGCCGTTCCTGCACGTTCGTCAGCAACTGTGTAGCCCTGTGGTCTCAGGCCGGATGTCTCTTTGGGCTCACTCAGAGCCTGCGAAAACAAAGCATCAGGGTTTTCCCAGAACCTTCTAGACAGCAGCAAACAACTGTTTCTTCTCGCTGGATATGTTTTTGATGTGTGCAGTATGTGTGTGCGTGCGTGCATGTTTCATACAAATGAATGTGTGTGCACGCACACTTGTATGTATATTTGTGCCTCTGTTGTACATACATGCTTTGTGCATGCTTGTGTTTACATGTGTATGCCTCCAGGCTTGCATGTGCAAACATATGTGTGCTTCCACGGGGGTGTACATGTGTGCTTCTCTGTGTGCTTTTATGTTTGCGTGCGTGCGTGCGTGTGTGCGTGTATGTGTGTGTGTGCTGGTTAGTTCTGTGTCAGCTTGACACAGCTAGAGTAATCTGAAAAGAGGGAACCTCAATTGATAAAAATGTTCCCTTACTATCTGGCTGTGGGATTTTTTTTTTTTCTTTTGAGACAGGGTTTCTCTGTGTATCCCTGGCTGTCCTGGAACTCACTCTGTAGACCAAGCTGGCCTTGAACTCATAAAGATTCACCTGCCTCTGCCTCCCGAGTGCTGGGATTAAAGGCATGTGCCACCACCGACTGGCTGGATATTTTCTTAATTAGTGATTGATTTGGGAAAGCCAGGCTCATTGTGGCCGGTGGTCCTGGGTTCTGTAAGAGAGCAGGCTGAGCATGAGGTGCACCCCTCCATGGCCTCTGCCTCAGCTCCTGCCTCCAGGCTCATGTCCCGCTTGAGTTCCTGTCCTCACCTCCTTCCATGATGGACAGTGACATGGAAACATAAGCTGAATAAACCCTTTTCTCCCCAACTTGCTTTTGGTCATGGAATCTCCTCACAGCAATAGTGACCCTGGCCAGGACAGTGTATATGTGTGCACACACAGCTTTCAAAAGCCAGAGCCTCTGGCTTCAGGGAAAAGGCTCCTGCGGAAGTCACCCTTGCTCTGCTTCCACAGGGTCACAATATTCCCCAGGAACCGCAGAGACGGTCATGTGAGGGAAGGGTCCCTTCCAGCCCAGAAGTCTGCTTAGAGAATGGGCTATTAACTGTGTTGTTGTATTTTCCTTAGGGCAGCACAGAGGAGCCAGGACAGTGGGGACAGAAAGAAGCTGCTGGAGCAGTTATTTCTGGAGCAATCTGTGCTGTTCTCTCTGAAACACACACTGTTCAAGCCTCTTCCCCTGGCCCCTCAGCTCTCCCAGTCCCAGCAGCACCCCCAGGCCTCAGCCCAGCAGGTCTGACCCATGAACCCCAGAGACCTGGATCTAGAGCCAGTTTCTGCATGAGGAACCTTGCCAGACCCCGAGCTGGTCTGGGCCTCGAGGTATGATGGGACCAAGAATCGCCATGGTAGCTATAGCCACACGTGGCACCAAGCCAGCTGTTGCCATTCTGTCAGCAAGCAGACAGCGTCTACAAACTCCTCTGGATGAGAGGATTTCAGGCTTTCTCTGTAAGAAGCAGAAATCCCCTGCCGAGCCTTGCAGACACTCCAGAGCTTCTCTGGGGCTTCAGGAGCTGCGGGACAACCTGGAGGAAAAGGAAGAGGCAGAAAGCAGCGACATCCCTGGCTGGCACCTGCAGAACAAGGGACATCCTGGAGGTCCAAGTAAAGCAACAATGGGGGAGGGGCGGGGAAGAGAACAGACGGAAGGACAGGAGGTGGGGGACAGGACGGGGCACGGCGGTCCATGGGGACACCGGCAGCGATTGTGCCAGTCTGCAAACCTCAGGCCCCGTGGCAGGAGATGATAGCATGCCCAGGAAGAGGGCTCCGAAACCCCAGAACCTCGTGCGCACATGGCAAGGAGGGAACACTAAAAGAGCTGGATGGCGCAGCCTGGGGCAGAAGGGCCGTGTTGCTGCTGTGTGGGCGTTCAAGAGCACAGACCTGTCCAGGTGATCAAGGTTAACGAATAATGCAGATACCCAAATAAAAACCCATGTAACATGTGTTCATGGCAGCCTGGGGCAACAGGACACGCTGGCTGGTGCCGCACACGCCCTCTGTGCGCAGCACGGCGGAGGTGGGGTCTTCGGCTCTAAACCAAGAAGCCTCTGACGCCTGCCCCAGAGCAAGGGCCTCGAAGACACCAGACAGGAAGGCGTGAGCGCTGAAGGGTGGAAACACCCGGCAACCTCCGGAGTGAGCAGCAGCGCCAGGGGCTTGGTGGGGGCAGCGGGTGTGCCACGGGGGGTGGGGGGCCTCCTCCACAAAGCAAAAACCTGAGAATGTGAAGACATTAAGGGCCCCGGCGGAAGCTCAGTGTCACCACCATGTGTGTACCAGGGTCACCAGGGCTCTGACTCAGTGAACAGCCACAGCAGCCCCCAAGAGGTGTGACCTTCCCTGTGGGAGAGATCGAAGCTCAGGATGGTGAGTCACCAAAGCCGCCCAGCGCCTCAGAGGCCAAGTGGAGGCCGAGGGCTGACTCTTCGAGTTTGAGGTGGAAGCTCGGATGCCTGGGGCTGACCTTGCTCTAGGGAGCCAGGGGTGGATGAGGTCAGGCCCCAGATGTCCCTCTGCAGCAGGTGCCAGGTGTCCAAAGCTGTCCCCGTCCTCAGATGGCCCACATGAAGGACACACACAATACCCTTCTTGGGGCAGAAGGAACTGAAGACAAGCCACAGACGCCCAGGGGAGGGTTAGTCACCCCTGAAGAAGTTTCTTTTCTCTTAGAATTTTTTGAGATGGAGTTTTATGTAGCTCAAGCTGGCCCCTAACTCAGCATGTAGCCAAGGCTGCCTCTGCTCCTCCTGAATGCTGGAAACACAGGTATGTACCACCACACCCTGCAAAGAATTTTTTGGAGACTATCAACATTGGAGCCCCAAATTTGAAATTCCCCTAGCACCTCAGAGCCCAGGATACCCCTACAGCCCCCCCCCCTTCTTGGATGAGGACTGTGCCCACAGGAGGCGTTTGTAGACCGGGATGGATATTTGGCCTTCCTCCTCATAGTGGGTACCTCTGCCCTCTGAAGCCCTGTCCTTCCTCCCCTTCCTCATGACAGCAGGCCTGCTCGGTTCTGATATTCCCTCTGAGAAGCAACTGGACTCATCCTTGCCTCACCTGCCATCACAGTGGGAATACCTCATAGCATGTGGGGTCTGGCATCTCACCATTCCGGAGCCTTGCTGTCTGTGAAGCCGCCTCGCAGCCCTGCACACCCTCACCCACCACAGAGGGTACAAACCACACTCAGGCAAGGCTTCCCTGAGGTCCTGCAGATCCCTCCTGTGCTGTGCGGCCAGGCCCAGCTGGCTGCTAGGAGGGGCTCCGAGCCCCCAGGGCTCACTGGGCAGGGAGCACCAGCACTGAGCCAGGCACAGGGCACCCAGAGGGACTTAAGCAGACCCATCCTAATTCAGCCGGAGGTGCCGAGAAAAGCCCCTTCAGGGGCAGGAGCAGATGGGCGAGCTCTGGACCCCTACCCAGCCCGCCATCTGTCCTGACAGTCGTCCGTCTGCTGGGCAGCCCCTCCCCCCAACCTGCCATCTGCCGCCCTGCCAGGCCCTCCTCCTGGCTCCCCAGGGGCCCGGGAGGGCTAGAGCAGGGCACAGAGTCAGGCCTGGCTGCCTTGGACCGGCCCATCTGGCACCTCAGAGGGACAGGGCAGGGTGAGGGGCAGCCAGGGGCTGCTGTGCCTCCAAGGAAGCTGAAGGCCCTGGATGAATGTCTCCGAGCCAGGGCCAAAGGAGGAAAAAGCAGGGAGCTAGAAAGAATAGCCCTCCTCTGCCTGGGCAGCCGGGGCAGAGCGGTGCCAGCCATGGGAGATGCCAGACCTCCGTCCCGCACTCCAGCTCCCTGCCTGGCAGCTCTTGGGAAGCATAGGATGCCAGTGGGTACTTCCTTTCTGCCCCCCACCATCTGGGCCTGAAAGGTGGCGGGGTGGGCCCTGGGAATTCTAGTCCCTAAGACAGAGTTCAAGGACACAGGGAGCCCAGCCGGACTGACAATGTCCACCCCCAACTCTAGGCCCCAACTGGAGCCACCACAGATGTCACCAGCAATAATATTCTCAGAAGCTAAGGACAGGAGGACAGGGCCAGCCACTGGTGCCCTAGCACAGCCCAGGGCCTGTCTCCCCTGACCCCCAAGGACAGTGAGCAGCCCCACAGAACCCTGGGTCTGAAATAGGTATAGCAGGAACTCTAGAAGAGCCAGGGTAAGCTTAGGCTGTATACAGAGCCTGAGGCCTGGAAGGCCATTGGGGGTACATGACACACCCCAGCCCACAGCTTCCACCTGGCCTTCCTCACCAAAAATGTTAGAGGCATGGCTATTGCTGGTGCCAGGCACTCTTCCTGTGGGGGAGAAGGGAGAAGTGGACTCCTTAATCACACTTACACCCTGTGTGAACTCAGCATCATAGAGGACCCCTGGTCAGGCCCCGAGCGCGCCCAGGCAGGTCCCCACCGCAGGCCTGTCAGAGAACACTGTCCTCCAAGTATGACAGCCATTTCTGTCAATCAGGGCAGCCACAACCACCGTCCAGCGCCTCTTAAAGGATCATTGACATTTCCTCCTAGGAGGAGGGAGGGAGCAGAGGGTGCAGCCGGGCCTTTCTGCCTTCCTCCCCGACTGCCTGCGCAGCTCCGGGTCCTGGGAGGTGCTGGCAGGTACAGGCTGTGGAAGTCAGCAGAAGGAAGGCCGCCTCTGTGCAGAGCTGGGGAGGCCGTCATCCATGCCGAGTGAGACTTTAATGGTACAGCTGCCTTGGGGTCCCCGGATCCTGGTAAGCAACCGCTGACCTGCGCTCTGTAAGCACCATAAACCATAGGTTCCGAGTTAGGCTCAGTGGACTTGCGCTTTGGTCAGTAGCCACTGCCCTATGTGGAGTGAATAGACGTCTCAGCAGTTAAAACGGCACTGGCTGCTCTCCTAGAAGTCCCAGGTTCAAGTCCCAGCTCCTACGTGGTAGTTCACAACCAGGTCCATGTGATCTGACGCCCTCTTCTGACCTCTGCGGGCACTGGGCACACCTGTGCTGCACAGACAAAGGGCACACATAAGATCAAATGCAAATGAATTTTTGTTTCGTTGGCATTTGGGTTTTAAAGACAAAGTTTTTCTGCGTAGCCCTGACTGTCCTGGAGTTCTCTCTGTAGACCAGGCTGGCCTCAAACTCAGTACTGAGTACTGTGATTACAGGCATAGACTACCACATGCAGTTAATAAATATTTTTTAAGAAGAAGAAAAAAATATATATATATATATATATATATACATACATACATACAGGAGGGGACACCAAGGGCTAAGCTGAGCTCACCAAACAAATCCAAGCCCCAAGTCACAAGTGACTCCCTGCTCTCCCATACTTTGGGGTCAGCCTGGTCAGGATAGCCCAGGCCTAGGGCTGCGTCCTCAGTCTGGCAGCACCGGAGGATTCATGGCTGGACAGCGCCACCTGGTGGGCATGTCAGGAATGAACAAAGCTGTTGTTCTTGTTTTCTCTATCTTCTCTCTAGTTTGCTTTCCCACTGCTGTGACCAACACTGTGACCAGAAGCAGTGAGGGATGAGAGGGTTCATTTCGCTTCAGCTTCCATCGCTGAAGGAAGCTGGAGCAGGCACCGAGCAAGCCGCGGGTTGGCACGGCCCTCAGTGGTCTGGCCCTCCTCAGAAAACAAGAAAATGCCCTAGAGCCATGCCCGCAGGCTGGTATGAGGGAAGTAAGCCCCCTTTTGAGACTCCCCCAGGTTACTCTAGGCTGGGTCAAGGTCAGCTGAAGCTAATTAGGGGCTCAGGGTGTTTTCAGAACGTGGCAAGTCACCTGTACTCAGCATCTTCAGATGGGAGCCAAAGGGAAACAAAATTCCATCGGAACGATCCAGGGCCCTCGAACGCTCTGCTTAGAAAATGTTGATTAAGGTGGGCATGGCTCAGCACTTGCCACCAAGCCTGACAGCCAAGCTCAGTCCCAGGACCCACATAGCAGAAGGAGAGAATCAGTTCCTCTGAGAGCTGTCCTCTGACACACACACACACACCATCATGGCACATGTGTAAAATTCACACATACACACAAAAATTGACCATTTTTGTTATTTTGGATTTTTGAGACAGGGTTTCTCTGTGTAACATCCCTGGTTGTCCTGGACTCCCTTTGTACCAGGCTGGCCTCGAACTCAGAGAGATCTGCCTGCCTCTGCCTCCCGAGTGCTGGGATTACAGGCATGCACCACCGCCTCTTGGTGACAAATATTTTTTAAAGGAAATAAGAGAAAAATAAAGCTGTCCGGAGGGCTGGGGAGATGGCTCAGTGAGTAAGGCACGAGGGCTTCGATTTGCATCCCCAGAGCCCACCCTGAGCCAGACATGGTAGCATGCGTGTGTAACTCCAGCATCCCGCAGGGAGGTGGAACACAGACACAGGAGACTGCCCAGAAGCTTGTGGGCTAACCTGGGGTACGAAGTGGAAAACAGCAGAAGGACCCCGTCTCAAAGCAGAACAGAAGAACCAACACCCACGGTTTGTCCGACTTCCACATGCGTGTGCTGTAGCATGTTCATCCACACAAACATACATTCACACACGCACACACATGATGGGTTTAACCTCATTTCAGGGTAACTCAATAACTCTAGTTGATGAGGAAAGTTTTTCATTTTCATTTTTCATTTGTGGTTTGTTTGAGCAGAAATTCTAGCTAGTCTTTGTGAGGAAGCCTTTAGGAAAAAAAATCAGCATTTAACAGGGGAGGAGAGAGTAATGGTGTGAGTGTGACAGAGGCAGGGGTTCAGTCCAGGGGTTCAAGGCCAGCCTGAGCAGCATAGTGAGGCCCTGTCTCAAAAAAATGTAAAGAAGATGAGAAGGAAGAATAGAGAGCAAGCAAGAGAGAGAGATGGAGGGAAGGAGAAAGAGAGAGAGGAATGGGGCAAGGGAGGGAAGGAAGGGAGGGAGGGAGAAGAGCAAGGAGGGAGAAAGGACCTTTGCAACCTCTTCATTAGACATCCCTCACAAGGGTCGTGGCCCATGATGCCATTAGACAAAAGGCCAATGTGCCCGGTGGGATAGCCTAGGCTGTGGGCATGGCAGCAGGCATGCTCAATACCACGGTGTCCCCTGAAAACAGGGACCGACGACTCAGCTCCGTCTCACCTTTCACAGAAATATGCGGGACATGGTTGGCAAACGTCAGAAATGCTGCTTTTGTGGTCCTGAGGGCACAGCTGGGGCTCAGGCGTGTCACAGGCTGAGCGCACACAGATGGGTACCGCCGCTCCCTGCCCTGCGCCACTTCCAAGCCTGAGCTCATCTGCCCAGTGTGCTCAGGGATGCAAATTTCCCTTTCACCCTTTAGCTAACAGGGAGCCAACCTGTGCCTCTCTCTCTCTCCCCCTTGGCCTTCACATAGTAGGTGCCAAATAAATGCCAAAGAAGCCCAGTGGGTCCACAAGCCTGGATCCCTTGGAACAGACACAAAACAGAGGCCATAACTCCAGCCTCTTGGAAGGGTCCCCCATATGCCTTCAGGGCCCAGGATTGGAGCGCAGGGATATCGCTATCTCAAACTCCCCTCTGGTCTTCTGTCCAACCCAGCCCACTGAGATCCCTGGGGGTGAGGGTGGAGGTGAGGCTGGAGGTGAAGGTTCTCGATTTCAGGCACGGGCACTCCAGCTCAGTTCACCTCTCCTGACACCCAGTCCCACCAAATGTCCCACATAACTGAGAGCTGTGGGCAGGCTCAGGAGGAGGAGCATGGGCCAAGGTGAAGGATGCTTCCTTACCCCAGGATGTTCCCAAAGGAACTCTGTCCTCCCACAGGTGGGGCAGTGATGGGCTGGCCTCCCTTTATCTACACAAGGTAGCCAAGGGTAGCCGCTTATCTGTCCCAGTTCAACCTTCTGCTTTATCAGGACACGAAGAGACAGACACAAGGCTGTCAAACAGACCCCTCCAGAGACAGCAGGTCCAGAGTCTGCGGGGGAGGTTCCAGACATGCACCTTATCATCTCTCTGTCACCCATATGGCTCCAGAGGGGCCCAAAGAACCTCTGGCCTTCAGGCAAAGTCAACGCCAGCCACACCCACCCCTTCCCACTTTCTAGACCTGCCACTCACACATGTCAGAGAGAACATGGCACAGGTCAGAGCCTGGTCATCATTCCCTAGATAGCCCCCAGCCCTCACCCTCCACACCCACCCCTCAGAGCCCAGCTACCATGGCAAGACACTGGGGGAAAGACTAGAAAAGTGCATGTCTGGGTTCCAAGTCTCCTGGAGCACACAGTCCGGTGCACGACGCAGGGAAAAGATCGACACCTGAAGCAAACAGGGCCAGAAGCCTTACCTCAGCTCAGAGGAGCAAAGGGAACCCCACGGGTGCGGGCAGTGGAGGCCTCACAAGGGTCTGCTGTCAGGAACCGAGTAGACCTCCCAGGCCCCCCACAAGGGTAGGTCCAGCGAATGCAGGCAGCATCAAAACAATGAGACAGGTGAACACCTCCGTACCAGGACGTGTCATGTGTCTTGGGGTCAGAACGGTCCTGGAGAGAGGGCAGATGGGGCCAGAGAATGCTTGGGAGCTGACATCTGCAAAGGAGGAGTGGGAGGAGGGGAAGAAAAGCAGAAAGGAGAAAGGGAGGGAGGTGGCCTTGGGGCCAGCTGCCGACTGAAGATTCCGATGGGGAGCAGAAGTCAAAATGGAGTGGAGCCAGGGAACTGTACCATCCCATGAGCGGCCCCAAGGGGAAAGATTCTCAGAGCTAGGGGACACTGAAGGCCACTGGCCCTGCAGGTGGACGGGCAGGGGACCCCAGTCGGTCCTCCGCAGGCCGAGCAATGGGTGAAGACCAAGCAGCATCATGAGGAAAATGTGAGGAGCTGCCCTCAGCTCCTGTTCTGTTCCTCAGGACTCCCTCCACATCCACCATGGCCATACGGAGGCCCGCAGCCCGCCTCTGACCCTGCAGCCCTCGGGATCCCTTGGGGCTACCAGGAAGCTGGAGAGCCAAGCCTCACCCCAGAGCAGGGCTCAGTACTGCTGAATCCCATGTTCACCATTGTCATGGCTGGCTCAGGCCATTCCCACCACTCTGTTCTCAGTAGGAGCACATGACAGATGCCTTGCTGACCACCCCCCAAAGCCAAGCAGCAGAGGGGTGGTGGTGATCTTTGGCCCCCAGACACAGGCCAGAGGCCTGTGGAGCTGGGGTAACCCCAGGGCAGAGCTCAGAGGAAAAAACAAAACAGACTCAGCTAATCTTGGCCTCCCTTCCCAGGGAGGTGGGGGCCTTGCTTCTCCACCTGTGGCCTCTAGAAGATTCTCGGCCACAGTCTGGGGTCTGTAAGCAGGATGCCAACAGCATGGCTAGCACAATGACCCTGCCCAGAGTCTCAGAGAGGGAGCAGACAGAGCTCAGTAGACCTGGAGACCAGGAGAAGGTGGCATCGAGCAGAGGTCCCAGAGGCAGAGCTGAAGCCACCCCGTGCCTCTGCCCAGCCCACCCATAGCCAGCACTCCAAGGCAACCGGCCTGGGTCACCCCTGTCAACCTCCGGAACTTTGAGCTGATTCCCATTTAATGAGCATCTGGTGGTCCTGAACAAATACCAGATGGGTGTCTCTGTGGGGACGAGTGTGGTGTGTACTAGCTGAGGGAAAGAGCAGGGCACAGAGAGAAGGAATCAGTAAAGAGCCAGGCCAGAGGCGGAGGCCGGGGGCTGCAGAGGTCGGCACCGGAGGTCTGGAAGGGAGAGATGGGACTGCAGGTTTAGAAAGGCGCCCTCTGGCCGGAGAGATTGTGCATCGGATCAGAGCCCTCGCTTCTCTGGCAGAGAACCGGCTTTGATTCCCAGCACTCACAACCATCTGTAACTCCAGTTCCAGAAGATTCACTGGCCTCTTCCGGCTTCCACGGCGCTGTGCAGGTGTGCTGCACAAACACATGCGGGTTGAACACCTATTTAATCAATTGATCGATCGATTAATTGATTGATTGATTTTGAAAACAAAAAGGAGACCCTAAAATGGATATAGCAGTTCCCACTTATAATCCCAACACTCAGGAATGGAGGCAGGAGGATAGCCTTGAGTTTAAGAATAGTTTGGGCTTCATAGCAATGCCTTG
Source organism: Pachyuromys duprasi (assembly GCA_028658305.1). Lineage (NCBI taxonomy): Eukaryota > Metazoa > Chordata > Mammalia > Rodentia > Muridae > Pachyuromys > Pachyuromys duprasi. Next base: position 3,336,320 of record CM053746.1, on the reverse strand, counting down.
CCTCAAAAAGAAAAAGAAAAAAGCATTTAATCCAAAGATGAAAGCGTGCCATGAGCCACTGCCCTGGTTGTTCCTGTAACGTAAGCAGAGACGGGTTCTTTCTCTCAGCCACTCAGGGTGCGGTCCACCACGGTGGGGAGGGCAGGGCCTCAGGAGCACGGGACAGCTGGACAGACTGTACCCAAAGCATCCAGAAAGCGGAGAGAAAGCGCTGGTACTCAGCTTGCTCCCTATTGAGTGACTGCATGATATACCAACTAATTGAGGCAGGGCCTGTTTTAGTCACTTTCCTCTTGCTGTCATCAAGGCACCTTACAGATGAACGAGTTTGTTTGGGGCATATAGTTTCAGAGGGTGAGTCTATGACCATCGCACCAGGGACAAGAGCTAGAGCTGAGACGGTGCATCTGACCCACAAGCCGGAAGCGGAGAGCACACCGGGAAGGGTTCTAGTCTTTTCCAACATCAGAGCAAACCAGGTGTGTTGGCACTGCCCTTTAATCCCAGCACTTGAAAGCCAGAGGCAGATGGATCTTCGTAAGTTTGAGGCCAGCCTTGCCTACAAAGTGAGTTCCAGGACAACCAAGGCTACACAGAGAAACCCTGTCTTGAAAGAGAGAGGGGGAAGGGAGGGAGGAATGAGAGAAAAAGAAAGAAAGAAAGAAAGGAAGGAAGGAAGGAAGGAAGAAAGAAAGAAAGAAAGAAAGAAAGAAAGAAAGAAAGAAAGAAAGAAAGAAAGAAAGAAAGAAAGAAAGAAAGAAAGGGAAAGACAAAAGCAAAACTCCCAAGCTTACCCCTGGTGACACACCTCCTCCAACATGCCACACCTCCTGATCCTTTCCAAACAGTTCCACCAACTGGGCACCAAGTATGCAAACATAGGAGCCCACAAAGACCATTCTCATTCAAACCATCTCAGGGTCTCACTACGCAGCTCTGCCCAGCCTGGAACTCACTATATAGACCAGGTTGGCCTCAAACTTAGAGACCGACCTACCTTCCCATCCCAGGTGCTAGGATCAAAGGTGTGAGCTACCACACCTGGCATTAAAGAAGTGTTTCGTTTTAAAAGATTTGTTTGCTTATTTATTTTTATTCATGTATGTGTGCCTGAGTGAATACATAGGTACCTTGTGCATACAGGAGCCATCAGAGACCAGGAGACAGCATCAGAACCTCTGAAATTTGAGTTACAGGCCATTGTGAGCCACCATGTGGGTGCTGGGAACTGAACCTGGGTCCTCTGCAAGAGGAGACCATCCTCCTATGCACTGAGCCACTGGCTTTCCTGACTCTGTCAAACCTCTCTGGAAACACCCTCAAAGACTCAGAGGTCTCCACCCCCAAAGACTGTGGTGCCATCTGCCCACCCTCACAGTGCAGCTGGCACTCATAGTGTGGTCTCCACCATGGCCAGCCAATGCCCGCTGGGGGCGTCCGGGACTCCCCTCCACCCAGCTCCACCCCCGCTCAAATCCAGAAGCCTCCGGGCTTGGGAGCCGGCTCACTAGCAAGAGTTCCTGCCATGCAAGCATGAGAGCCCAGGTCAGCTGCAGCTGTGCGCGCTGCCTGAATGGGGGGGGGGG